>JANJGN010000010.1:40050566-40133066 GCA_026770705.1 Isurus oxyrinchus | reverse complement strand
TCCAGATGTTTGGAAGTCTTGTGTTAAGATGCCAGTTTCAAAAACTTTAATGTTGCATACCTCCAACACAAATTTTAATCACTAGAATCTACAATCTGATGGCAATCATAATTCAGGGGCTGATGTTTGGGCTATGTTAATAAAGGAATTTAAACATGTTTTGTCATGACTACATTCCTAGCTTTTACCTTACAGCATCAGTGAAAGAGAATGTTCAGAGATTGATTAGGAGTCACAGCTGAATTCTTACATTTTAAAACTGCTGTTGAGATGCTAAGGTGCTGTAATCTTGCAGTTATTTTTGAAAATATTGAACTTCTTGCCATATCACAATTCTGAAATTCAACTTTTTTATTATTCATGTACTATTCATATCACTTGGTTGTTTGTGATTGTATTATGCAGTTGCATGTGTTCATCCACTTATAATTTTTGTAGAATACTGTTACGACCGAAATGGAAAGAAAGCTCTTTCTGTCTCTATCATACACAGGTCACAACATGTATTTAAATAACGTTTCCAGCTAATTATACGGCCAAGTATGTGCTTTACCTATTAGCCTCAGGATGACCACTCATGACCAGGTTTCTTTAATAAACAACAGAGCTATTAATTTATTTGAAACCAGCCTTATCAATTAGCAATGCAAAGCTTATTAACATACAGTATGAAAAACAAAGTATATTAATGACTCTTTTTAAATATCCTGACTGACTCACTCACTTGCACACCCACACACACCAAAAAAAATACAGGATTCTGCCAGAGATAAAAAAAAATCAGTGGTTTAAGGGGAAAGGCTAGATGGTGGAGTCCCTGAAATGGTGTCCAGGTTATACAGTTGATCTCTCAGCACTGTTTGCAAAACACTCGATGACCCTTGCACTGCTTTTCAGGTGGATGCAAGGAATACTTGCAGGTACTCAATTCCAGCATGTAGAGCTACCTAGAAGCAGCTTCTATTTACTTCTGGCTGTGGACTGGCTCTGGACTGTAGTGAGCTGTGGTCTTCTTTACACAAGCAGTTGATCCTTTTTCTCCAAGCAAAAACCAAAACCAGCATGTAAACACAGTTTTCCAGGCATGTTTTTTCAAAGTCATCAACCACCATTTGACCCCTTGTGTACACAGTCCACCAGGGTCAAGAGGTTTCCAGCTTTTCTTGTCAAAGCATGTATTTTATATGAATAGCAGTCAGAGTCCTTGCATTATCTCTTCAAAGGACAGTGTCTTTTAAAACACAAATTCGTCCAGAATGTTTAGTCCTTGAAGATGAAACATTTTCTGTGATTAAAGTGTTCATGACAACACTCGTTTCCACCTCATTTGCAAAAGCGAAAGGTGCGTCTTTCCCAATGCAAGTTAACTCTTCGTGAAATGATTGGAAAATGTTGTCACTTTAAGTTGTGTTGCAGAAAAGAGAGTCACCTTGCCCTCATCAGGACAAGCACAAGAATGCCAAATTTCAAACAATCCCAACAATTTATACTGCAGGAGAAAAGGATACTGATTGGTTGGCAAGTTGACTCTGATAGACTGAGGCACTGAGCAATTAATTTACCTGATGGTGATGGTGAATGAGACAACCTTGTAAATCACTCTAAGCTATGTATAGGTGCAAGCTGTATATCATTAAGTCAGATGATAATCTAATTTTATCAGGAAGTCATATCAAACAAATGTTGATTTAAAAAATTGTAGATGTATAGAGGTTGCGTATTTGTATTTATTTAAAACAAATTACAGTCCCTCCGATAGCTAACATTCATGGGGGGCTGTAATTTGGCTGTTAGGGCACCAGATGCTAGAAATTGTGGGGCACAAACCTGTTAGTGAGATGTGCCTGAGGTTTTCTGATCGATAGCACTGGAAACACTGCTCCCATTGCTTCAGGGCATGAATTTCATTAAATTCCAAAATGTATTTAAAATCAAGCCTCAAATTTCATTGGTCGTGTGAGATCATCATAGTATGATAGACAAAGTACCTCTCAGCAAACTGCATCACTGTGCCTCTTAAAGCTGTATCTCCCAAGTGCTGGAATTGTTTTGATTTTTTAAAATTTTAATTTTCCTTCATTTATTTGGGAACATTTTTAAGTTTAATAATTCTTTTAATTTTCCTATTAACACCAACCTGTAATGGTAGCTTCAATGTATCTTCCCTCACAAATAGGATGGACATTTCTTTAGAATGCCTCTTCTCGCCAGGGAGATGAGGACAAGGGGAAGTTCCAGGAGATTCATCAGTGGGATATCTGTCTGTGCCTGAGGCTGGTAGCCCCACTCCATAGCCTTTAGCACATAAACTAGGCTGCCACTGTCAGAGGTACCGTCAGATAAACTGAAGCCCTGTCTGTCTCTCAGCTGGATGTAAAACATTTCATAGCATTACTCGAAACAAAGCAGAGAAGATATCCTAAACAAAAACAGAATTACCAGGAAAAACTCAGCAGGTCTGGTAGCATCGGTGGAGAAGAAAAGAGTTGATGTTTCGAGTCCTCGTGAACCTTCAACAGAACTGGAATGTATCGTGTTTGGTATTTCAGGTACCATCACTGCAGAAAACCAGCCTAGGCTAAGCGGGTCAAGGTGATGTAACAAAACAGCAGTCTTCCAAAACCCTACACTGAGTGGATGACCCATCTGTACATTCCAGTTCTGTTGAAGGGTCATGAGGACTCGAAACGTCAACTCTTTTCTTCTCTGCCGATGCTGCCAGACCTGCTGAGTTTTTCCAGGTAATTCTGTTTTTGTTTTGGATTTCCAGCATTCGCAGTTTTTTTGTTTTTATATCAGAGAAGATATCCTGATGTTTTGATTAACATTTATCCCTCAAACAATAACATGAAAATAAAGATTGTCTGGCCATTTATCATGTTGCTATGGAAACTTGCAGTCCGCACATTGACTGCCATGTTTGCTACATTAGACCGGTGGCTAAATTTCAAAAGTACACAAATTGGATGAAAGGAGGGTTATCGTGTTTGGTATTTCAGGTACCATCACCGCAGAAAACCAGCCTAGGCTGAGCGGGTAAAGGTGACGTAACAAAACTGCAGTCTTCCAAAACTCCACACTGAGTGGATGACCCATCTATACATTCCATGAACTAATTCCTCGCACTTTCGTTACAGGTTGACCGAGGTTCCGGTTGAAGCACTTAGGCAACTGGTTAGCTCGTTCATTGCTGTGCGTCCATGTCCATACTGTAGCAATGCACACAAAACGGAAGGAACTTTGATATTATTGCAGACAAGCCTGTTCTGCAGAACACCCAAGAACGGGTTCTGTACAACCAGCTTTTCTGCCATTTTATTAATATTGGTGTTGCTGCTTCACAACTCGAGTTGCATAATTATTCCCACCACGATCTGATCTGCCAAATGCAGAAATACATGATCTAAAAGGAAATGCTTATGAATTTAACAGCTACAAAATTAATAAATAAATTATTAAAGTTTTACAATAAACATTAAGGGTAAATTAAGTCACCTGGCCCTCCCAGCAGGGAGATAAAGGGCCACTGCTAAAAATTATTTCTGATTAGGGCTGAAACTTGATCAGAGTTTCAAATGTGGGACAGTGGGAAATATGGCAGACATGTATGGGGTCAGCAGAGAACAGCATTGCCCTGTGCATAACATACCTTTTGAAATACAGGCAATAATTGTTTGGAATTGTAGGCAACACAAACTGTACAGTGACTCCACTTCAGTCTTGCAACTTTAGTTGTGTTATGTGTACCTATGAATGCTGCTCATCCCCCTTCCAATAATTCTCTTCCTCACTGAAAAAAATCACAAGATGATAATGACTGAGCTGGGCAATATGGGTCACCTTGTGTGAAGAATGATCTCCTGATACCATTCCTACTTTTGAATCTGTTTTGTTTTCTCCTATACTCGTGATCCTCCTTTTGACTTCCCTCTGCACTGCCACAGCACGTCAGGAGCTCTCTTGTAACCAGGTGACCAGTAGTGCAGAGGAGGTCAAGATGTAGTCTGAACAGCAGACTCTTCACAACTTCCTCTGATATAAAGACCTGGACATTCCTTAGGAAAACCACCCATTTTGAATCTGGCAAGTCAATTAGGGGAGGCCCCTCAGCTAAAACTCTGCACCTGAATCGGCCACATTGATTTCCGTCATGATCCCTCTGTGACCTTAATAATTTTGATGGAAGCCCACCCACCAGAATCAACTGAGCGTGGTGGGTGGGGGAGTTGGGGGGAGGGGTTGAGAAATGGCTAAATGCAAGTGCACAGGATGTGTTTCGAAAGCATGGATTTGACTTGGAATCATGGCTCTTTCATTGAAATTGCAGCTTCTGAACACTCAGTTTTGCAATCTCTTGATTCAGTAACTGCTGCCAGTACAGAAATGGCAATAGCTCTTAATTTTGGCCAGTGGCCACATTAATCTCCTGGACTATGAGTCAGCAGGATTTTCCACACTTCCTGTCCTTCCTTCCTCATTGCTTTGCAGATTTTTTAAAAATTCATTCATGGGATACAGGCATCATTGGCTGGGCCAACATTTATTGCCCGGGCCAACATTTATTGCCCATTCCTAATTCCCACTGAGAAGGTGGTGGTGAGCTGCCTTCCTGAACCGCTGCAGTCCATGTGGTGTAGGGACACCCTCTGTGCTGTTAGGGAGGGAGTTCCAGGGTTTTAATCCACCGACAGTGATGAAAATGGCGATATATTTCCAAGTCAGGATGGTGAGTGACTTGGAGGGAAACTTACAGGTGGTGGTATTCCCATGTGTCTGCTGCCCTTGTCCTTGTAGATGTTGTTGGTCATGAGTTTGGAAGGTGCTGTCTAAGGAGCATTGATGAATTCCTGCAGTGCATCTTGTAGATGGTGCACACTGCTGCTACTGTGCGTCAGTGGTGGAAGGAGTGAATGTTTGTGGATGTGGTGCCAATCAAGTGGACTGCTTTGTCCTGGCTAGGGTCAAGCATCGCGCGTGTTGTTGGATCTGCACCCATCCAGGCAAGTGGAGAGTATCCCATCACACTCTTGACTTGTGGCTTGTGGAGTCAGGAGGTGATTTACTCGTCACAGGATCCCTAGTCTCTGACCTGTTCTTGTAGCCACAGTATTTATATGGCTAGTCCAGTTCAGTTTCTGGTCAATGGTAACCCGTAGGATGTTGACAGTGAGGGATTCAGCAATGTTACTGCCATTGAATGTCAAGGGGGTATAGCTAGCTTCTCCCTTGTTGGAGATGTTCATTGCCTGACACTTGTGTGGCATAAATTTTATTTGCCACTTGACAGCCCAAGTCCGGATATTGTCTAGGTCTTGCTGCATTTGGACATGGACTGTTTCAGCAGCTGAGGAGTTGCAAAGAGTGCTGAATGTTGTGCAATCATCCACGAACATCCCCACGTCTGATTTAATGATGGAAGGAAGGCCATTGATGAAGCAGCTGAAGGTGGTTGTGTCAAGGACTGCTCTGGGGAACTCCTGCAGTGATGTCCTGGAACTGAGATGACTGACTTCCTACAACCAGAACCTTTATGCTAGATATGACTCCAACCAGTGGAGAGTTTCCCCCCTTATTCCCAGTTTTGCTAGGGCTCCTTAATGCCACACTTGGTCAAATGCGGCCTTGATGTCAAGGGCAGTCACAATCACCTCACCTCTGGCGTTCAGCTCTTTTGTCCATGTTTGAGCTAATGCTGTAATGAGGTCAGGAGCTGAGTGGCTCTGGTGGAACCCAAACTGAGCATCAGTGAGCAGGCTATTGCTAAGCAAATGTCACTTGATACATGCCAGTATTGTAGCTGTACTGGAACAGTTTGGCTAGGGGCATGGCAAGTTCTGGAGCACAGGTCTTCTGCACTGTTGCTGGAATGTTGTCAGGGCCCATTGCCTTTGCAGTATCCAGTGACTTCGGTCATTTCTTGACATCACATGGAGTGAATCGAATTGACTGAAGTTAATCTGTGATGCTGGGGACTGCTGGAAGAGGTCAAAATGGATCATCCACTTGGCGTTTATGGCTGAAGTTTGTAGCACATGCTTCAGCCTTATCTTTTGCACCGATTTGCTGGGCTTCTCCATCACTGAGGATGAGGACATTTGTGGAGCCTCATCCTCCAGTGAGTTGTATAATTGTCCACCACCATTCACGACTGGATGTGGCAGGACTGCAGAGCTTACATCTGATCCGTTGGTTTTGGGATTGCTTAGCTCTGTCTATCACTTGCTGCCAATGCTGCTTGGCATGCAAGTAGTCCTGTGTCGTAGCTTCACTAGGTTGACACCTCAGTTTTAGGTATGCCTGGTGCTGTTCCTGGCATGCCCTCCTGCACTCTTCATTGAACCAGAGTTGATCCCTTGGCTTGGTAGAAACGGTAGAGTGGCGGATATGCCAGGCCATGAGGCTACAGATTGTATTCAAATAAAATTCTGCTGCTGCTGATGGTCCACAGCATCTCATATTCACCCATTCTTGAATTGCTAATTCTGTTCATAATCTATCCCATTTAGTACAGTCATAGAGCCACACAACATGATGGAGAGTATCCTAGTTGTGGAGACGGGACTGAACCTGCACAAAGACTGTGCGGTGGTCACTCCTATTGATACTGTCATGGACAGATGCATCTGCAGCAGGCAGGTTGGTGAGGATGAGGTCAAGTATGTTTTTCCCTCTCTTCCTGCTGCAGACCCAGTCTAGTAGATATGTCCTTTAGGACTAGATCAACTTGGTTATTAGTGGTGTTACTGAGCCACTCTTGGTGATGGAAATTAAAGTCCCCCAACCCCCCACTCAGAGTATATTCTGCACCCTTGCCAGCCTCAGTGCTTCCTCAAAGTGGTGTTCAACATGAAGAAGGAGTACTGATTCATCAGTGATGGGTGGTGGTGGGGGGATGGGCGTGGGGGCGGGAGTCAGATGGTGGGGTATGTGGTAATCAGCAAGAAGTTTCCTAGCCCATGTTTGACCTGATGCTATGAGACTTCATGTGGTCCAGAGTCAATTTTGAGGACTCCTAGGCCAACTCCCTCCTGACTGTATACCACTGTGCTGCCACCTCTGCTGGCTCTGTCCTGCCAGTGAGACAGGACATACCCAGAGATGATGGTATTTGGGACATTATTTGTAAGGTATAATTCTGTGTGGATGACTATGTTAGGCTGTTGCTTGACTACTCTAGTCTATGAGACAGCTCTCCCAATTTTGGCACAAGCCCCCAGATGTTAGTATGGAGGGCAGGTCTGAGTTTGCCGTTGTTATTTCCGGTGCTGAGGTCGATGCTGGGTGGTCCATTCGGTTTCATTCCTTTGAGACTTTTTAGTGGTTTGATGCAACTGAGTGGCTTGTTGGGCTGATTCAGAGGGCGTTCAAGAATCACATGAAGGCCAGACCAGGTGAGGGCAGCAGTTTTCCTTCCCGAGAGATGGTTCAAGGTCTTCATTAGACTTATAATTCCAGATTTTTGTTGAATCGAATTTATTGAATTGAATTCAAACTCAGGTCCCCAGAGCATTACGCTGGATCTCTGGATTACTAGTCGAGTGACAATACCACTGTGCCACTGTCTCCTCTTAATGTGGAGTAGATGGAATGTAGATTCTCAGCTCCTCCAAATTTCTTGTCACCAGCACCATGAACATGAGCCTGCCTCTACAACCTGCATGTGAGACTGATGCTCCTGAATCATTGCTCTTTAACAGCCTAGAACACTCAGATCTTGGCCTTGGAATCCTCAGCTGTGGACTCTAATAATTGTCACCTCTGTGGAGATCAAGGAGACGTCTCTTTAAATTTGATGACCAACTCCCCCTGTTCACTGCTGCTCAGGGATCCACTGAGTAAAATCTACACTCATTTCGACCTTTCCCTGAAAGGGTATATCCCAGCACTTGCTTGAGTAAACTCAACACCATGAGAGACTGAGTGGGTCAAGTGTAAGAAAGGTCCTTCTGGAGGCAGCAAGCTGCTCTGATGTTTCTTTCTCTAAGCATTCAGCATTTTTGAGGGGTGCAAAGAACAAATTAACTGATTCACTGAGCGGTTGAGGCAATCTTCAGTATCACACTGTTTCCCTGCATCTTGCTGAGAAATGGCCATTGATTTGTAAAAGTTTTACAGTAATTGCGTCCCTTGCCCACCAGGTGTGCATAGAAATAGATCAAGTGCCACACACCATTGCACAAAGACAACCCTGTGAGGAGGCATAAATCTAGTTCTGAAGCTTGGATGAGGCACAGACAGTAGCTACTTCCCTGGTTGAGCACTGACCAAACAGATGAGGTGGATTAAGTAGCTATGAGGATTGTGCAGCCAGGAAAGCCAGGCCCCTCTGGCTGCATGGCACTAATTTGTGCCAGTAATTGTGAACCTGCAGACATGCATGACTTATGTAAGATCATAAGAAATAGAAGCAGCAGTGGGCCATTCGGCCCATTGAGCCTGCTCTGCCATTCAATAAGATCTAATAAGATCTAATCTCATTGTGGCCTTAATGCCACTCTCTTTGCTTGCACCGCAGCCCCCCCCCCCCCCCCCCCCCACCCCACCACCTCCCCTCCAAACCCTTGGCACCCTTGTCAATAAAAAACTAACAGTATCAGCATGATCTGTAAAAGCTGCTTCCTTCTCTTTGACTAAAACGCTCGATGTTAAGCCAAACCAGACTGTGTAACTTGTGCTGTACCAGGTGACCCCTTGAATGAGCACCGTCAGGTCACACGGGCTGATGCTGCCATTTCTCTGAGGCTGGATTTAACAATTCCATTTTAGCAAAAACTTAGCAGGTCTGACAGCATCTGTGGAGAGAGAAACAGAGTTAACTGTTCACGTCCGTATGACCCTTCTGCAGAGCTACAGAGAAGTAGAAATGTGATGAAATTTATACTATTAATGGGAGTGGTAAGGGCTAACAAAGGTGCTGATAGTGGCATAAAGGTAAGAAAGCAGAATGTGATAATAGCAGGACAAGGGTAAGCACTCTGAAAAGAATACCATGAACAAGTAACAGGTGGCCCTGTGGGGCTGGGGTGGGGGAGGGGGCAGTGGTAGATGAAAGAAAAGGAATCAAAAATGAGATAAGAAGGAGGGATAAAAAAAGATCAAGGAATGAATAAGTGAATGAAAAAAGTGAATAAACATAAAAATAAGTGGATTAAAAATAAAAATGAAGTGATGGTGAATGTTGACAGTTTGGCATCTTCACTACTGCAAAATCCAGGCCAAACTTATTAATCTTTGTTAAATTAAGTGCAATGGAATCTGCTTTGGTCACAATCAAAAAATTGCACTCAAAATACACTTGAAATTACACTGGTTAGGTTAGGCTTCAAGCTTCTGCTAACATTCATTTGCATAATCACAAACATAAAATCTTTAATGAACCAGCATAATTGGGCATCACAACAGATCATAATTGTTTCTTTTTCACTTTCCATTTAAATGTATTCCCGAATGTATTTAAGAGTGGTAAGCTGGTGCAGCCCTTTTCATACAACTTACAATGGTTTCATCACCAAAAGTAAGCACTTTTAATAAAGGTATCTAGTCCTGTAATGAAGCAGGGCTAATTATTAATCTTGTAGTAGAAGATAATGCAATTGAATTCCATGTAACATTTGTGATTGACATATTCGAGGCCCAAACAAGAATCTTAAAGCCAGTTACATAAGAATGAGGGGAGAGCTGGCTATGGTTGACTGGGTAAATAGACCAAAAGATATGATGGTAAGTAAACAACTGGAAACATTCAAATAAACAATTCAAAAGGTTTACTAAGAAAGTTAAGCATAGTATTAGGTTAGAATAGGAGGCTTATAATCTTGCAAAGAATGAAGGTTGGTAGTGTCTTAGAAACCAGCAGGGAAAAATAAGGACTGTAAACTAGCCAGGAACGTAAAGACAGATTGTTAAGCTCTTTTATGAGCATATAAAAAGGAAGAGAGTATCTAAAGTAAACATTAGTCCCTTAGAAGCAGAGACAGGAGAAATTATCACAGGCAATGAGGAAATGGCAGGAGCATTGACCAAAAGTTAATGTCTGCGTTCACAGTAGAAGACACTATTTACGCACCAGAAAGAAAGGGTGATCTAGGGATTAAAAGGAATGAGAAAATTAAGATAATTAATGTCAACAGAGAAAAAGTACGAAGAATCATGAAAGACTAAAACTTGACAAATTTCCATTACCTGATGATGTACGTCCTTGGGTTCTAAAAGAGATCGCCACAGAGATACATATGAACATAGAACAGGAGAAGGCCACTTGGCCCCTCAAGCCTGCTACACTATTCAATAAGATCATGGCTAATCTGAATGTAACCTTCCGCCTACCCCCAATAACCTTTCATCCCTTGTTGATCAAGAAGCTATCTAGTTCTGCCTTAAAAATATTCAAAGACCCTAGTTCTACTTCCTTTTGAGGAAGAGAGTTCCAAAGATACACGACACTCTGGGAGAAAAAATTTCTCCTCATCTTAAATGAGCAATCGTTTATTTTTAAACCATGACTCCTAGTTCTAGATTCTACCACAGGAGGAAACACCCTCTCTACATGCAGTCTGGCAAGATTTCTTAGGATCTTAAACGTTTCGATCAAGTCATCTCTTACTCTTCTAAACTCCATTGGTTACAAGTCTAGCCTGTCCAAACTTTCCTCAAAAGACAACCCACTCATTCCTGGAATAGTCCAGTAAACCTCCTCTGAACTGCTTCTAATGCTTTTACATCTTTCCTTAAATAAGGAGACAAGTACTGTATACAATGTTCCAGAAGTGGTCTCACCAGTGCCCTAAACAACTGAAGCATAACCTCCCTACTTTTGTATTCAATTCGCCTCACAATAAATGAGAACATTCTACTAGCTTTCCGAATTACTTGCTGTGTCTGCATACTAGCCTTTTGTGATTCATGCACTAACACACCCAGATCCCTCTGAATCACAGAGCTCTGCAATATCTCACCATTTAAACAACAAAATTATTTTTTATTCTTCCTGCCAAAATAGACAATTTCACATTTGCCCACATTATAATCCATTTGCCAGATCTTTGCCCATTCACAATTTTCAAAATTCTCTAGATTCTGCAATGATCCCAGAAGATTGTACGTTAGTAAATGTAACAGCAAGGAGGGAGAGAGAAAACAGTGTACCACAGGCCAATTAGTCTGACATCAGTCATCAGGATAGGGCTAATATTTTTTATTAAGGAAGTCTTAGCAATGCACTTAAAAAATTCAACATGATTTTATAAAAGGGATATCATGTTTGACAAATTTATTAGAGCTTTTTAAGGATGTAACCTATAGGTTAGATAAAAGAGAACCAGTTGATGTAGTGTACTTGGAATTTGAAAAACTTGATTAGGTGACACACAACAGGTTAATAAGCAAGTTAAGGACTCATGGATTAAGGGGTAATATGTTAACATGGATATAGTTTAGTTAACAGATAGGAAGTAAAGAGTAGGGATAGTAGGTTATTTTCAAGTTGGCAATCAGTGGCAAGTGGAGTGCCACAAGGATCAGTGCTGGAGCTTCAGTTACTTACAATCTATATTAATGACTTGGACAAAGAGACAGAGAGTAACATACTTAAGTTTGCTGATGATACAAAGCTAGATGGAAATATAAGCTGTGAAGAGGATACAAAGAGGCTGCAATGAGATGTAGCAAGACTTTGACAATATCGAGGCTTGGGCCTACAAGTGGCAAGTAACATTTGTGCCACACAAGTGCCAGGCAATGGCCATCTCCAACAAGAGAGAATCTAACCAATCTAAGAGAGACATTCAATGGCATTACCATCACTGAATCCAACACCATCAACATCGTGGGGGTTACCATTTACCAGGAACTGAACTGGACTAGTCATGCAAAGAGCATACAAGAGCAGGTCAGAGGCTAGGAATCCTGTGATGAGTAACTCACCTCATGACTCCCCAAAGCCTCTGCATCATCTACAAGGCATAAGTCAGGGGTGTGATGGAATACTCCCCACTTGTCTGGATGAGTGCAGTTCCCACAATACTGAAGAGGCTTGACACCATCCAAGGCAAAGCAACCCGCTTGATTGGCACCACAGCCACAAACATTCACCCCCTGCATCACCAACGTACAGTAGCAGCGGTGTCCACCATCTACAAGATGCACTGCAGGAATTTACCAAGGCTCCTTAGACAGCACCTTCCAAAAACACGACCACTGCCATCTAGAAGGACAAGAGCAGCAGATAGATGGGAACACCACCAGCTGGAGGTTCCCTCCCAATCGACTCACCATCCCGACTTGGAAATATATCCGTTCCTTCACTGTTGCTGTGTCAAAATCCTGGAACTCTCTTCCGAACAGCACTGTGGACAGCAGTTCAAGAAAGCAGCTCACTACCATCTTCTCAAGGGCAACTAGTGGGGGGCAATAAATGCTGGCCCAGCCAGCAAAGCCCACATCCTGTGAATGAATAAAACAAAATATAGATAGGTTAACTGATTGTTCAATGAGATGGCAGATGGAGTATAATATGAGGTTGTGTGAGGTTATTCACTTTGGTTATGAAAATGAAAATGAAAAGGTGTGAAACTTGCAAATGTTGATGTTCAAAGGGACATGGATGTGTTCATAAAAGGAACACTGAAAGTTAGCATGCAGATACATCAAGCAATTAGGAAGGCAAATGGCATGTTGGCCGAGAGGATGCAATAGATCACTTCTCATTCTTCTGAACTCCTGAGAGTATAAGCCTAATTTACTAAGTCTCTCAGCACAGGACAACCCTCTCAACCCAGAGATTGATCTGGTGAGCCTTCGCTCTCTGCCCCCAATACAAACATATCCTTCCTCATTACTTTGTGACTGAGAGTGGTGGCCTAAATGCTGAGTGGACTGCCACGCCAAGTCCTAAGATCTGTCTCAGTTGTATCTTCTATGTAATGTGTAATTTATAATCAATCGCAATTGGCCTGTTAATTCATGTTTCACTGATATTCATTCTGGGTTTGAGAGTATCGCAGGTGACCTAAGAGGTCATCTACAAGGCATAAGTGTTGGCAAATAACTGGGATTTCAGGCTTTCTCTTTCTCTAAAACAAAGTTACTGAACTCTACTGAGATCTTAACAACAGCTCCTCATCTATGTGTGATATTTATGTCAATAACTGTTTTAAAACATTAAATTATTTCAACAAAAATTTGGAATTGGAGATATTCCCCTCACCACTGGAAATTTCAGCAAACCAAGATGCTCTTCTAACATGCAAATTTAATAAACCGGAACCTGACCTTACGCACGTAGCTGTTCGATGGGTTTTTGAATCACAACCAAACCAGAAAAACATATATGTATTTGACGGAGGAGATCATTCTCCAAAGAAAAAAGGAGTAATGTTTTTTGATGAGGCTTTACGGAAAGGAAATGCTTCACTTTACCTTCCAAATGTACAACTCAACGAAGAAGGAAAATATACCTGCATTGTTTTTGTTACTCCCCATAAAGAAGAAAAGAGTTCAGTGATGCAAGTGTCAGGTAAGAGAGACTAAATCATTTTCTGATATGCTAGATAAATATCTGTTATACCCTCAGCACTGGACATTTACTGCTATAGCAACAATATTTCTTTGTAATCTATAAAAGATAACTATATATTCCAAATATTAAACTTCTGGCTCTCCTGATTCAGTGAGCTTACCAGTTAGTGACAAAATCACAAAGATTGCAGTTTTCACATAGTTAACTGACATTGGGTGGGACAGCAACAGTAAGAACTACAAGAAGGAAGTACGAAAACAAACTTGGAAGGGATATCAAAATGAATTGTAAAAAAATAACAATTAAAGAAGTGCTTGAGAGCAGTTTGACTCTTTTAAGCTGATAATGGTGATATTGTAGATAAAAATAATGAAATATCAAAAATGTTGAATAATTACTTTGCAACGGTCTTTGTAGTAGAGGAAGACAATAGCCTGTCGGACATCCCAAGGAAACAAATATTGAATCAGAGCACTTTTTGGTGTGTGATGTTCAGGAATTTGATCCTAAATAGCTCAATATTAGTTGGTTCATATTGTCAATTGGAACAATGGAATATGTTTCACAAAGCCAGTCCACTGAGGACCTGGTTACAAAGAGTGATGGAAGATTTAGTGTTTCCCATAAAATAAGAATTGAACCAACATTGGGTGATGGTACTAACTATAGATGTGTGGTGAAGCATAAAACACTTCTTGGCAATTATACACTGGATACTGACCCAATTGAAGGTAAGATCTGGTTAGAGAAAAGTGCAGGTTTTGGTTATCATTTATTTCTTTACAATAGTGAAGTTTTCATTACCTTTGTCACACATAATACCTATAGTTACAAATTACCTGCTTTTGGCACAGGCATTATATTTGCTTCTCAAGCCCCCAGTTATACTGTTCCTGTGGGTGCTGTGAAAGCAGCTGATCTGTGACCAATTGAACTTGCCTCATGGTATATTCTGTTTTTCTACTGTGATGCACAGTGTTTTTCTCCAACCCTGCAAACAGCGTGAATGGGACAGGCATCCAATATATTTGTCAGCAGATTTTAACTTTAATAGGTCTTCCCAGCACAAGAGAACACTGTTCTGAGGTAGAATGCTTTTTTTTAAATCCTTTTCAAAAATGAGGCTGATATTTTGTGTTCTATATTCAGGATAGTTGTAATTAATTTATAGGAGAATTGGGTTGATTGAAATCAGGATATAAACCTTGTCTTGTTCACCTTGTAGTATTTGTTATTGGTATGGACATGTCATACTGAAGTCAAAAAGATTACCCTTTGCTTTTTCTGTTGTTCTATGTATTTTCCCCTTTATTTGAATCTTAATTTATCTATTCTCCTCTCCCAGCTCTTCAGAGGGTTGGTATCAACCATAGACAGATCCCTATTTTGTATATGATAAGTTTAGGCATAGTCTATATACCACATCTTGTCTTAACAAAGTGCAGACAAATTGGGAGTGTCAAGGACAGCCATGCAGCTACAATGCCTGAACTCTGGACTCCTGGCTGGAGTTAATCATTGAACATTGGGTGTGGTTAGAGTTTGAATGTCATTCTGACCCTCCTACCTCATAGGAAGTTGTTTAAAAAAAATGTAAATTTTAAAAATGGCCTTTTGTTGGCAGCTGAAGGGGTTATTGAAGAATTCTGAAGCAGGGCAGAGCTGGCAGCGGTTCCACTGATTGGGTGGAATTTTCCGTTCCCGCCAGAGGTGGGAATCGTGGTGGGCAGAAACACAAAATTGGGCATGAGGCCAAAAGTGGGATCCGGAATCACATTCTCCCTCCTAATTTAGAGCCACTTCAGCGGGTAATTAGACCTGTCTGATTTATACCCAAATATATAAATGCTGTGCACCTGCCCGCCTTCACTTGACTCACAATTTCAAGGTGCGTACAACATTGTAAGCCTGCCTGCTGCACCAATGCTGCCATCTCTTGCTGCTGCTCTGACTCCTGACCACTGGCAAAGCTGCTCTCTCAGTAGTGTGGGGAGTGCTGGCAGGGCCACACTCTAGCAGCAGGAACTGGTGTGGGGCACAGGCATGGCTGCCCTCTACTAGCAGAGACCAGACTGGGATAGGGTGTTGGGGGAATAGACAATCATGCCGTGGCGGCTGGAGGGGGAGGTGGGATGTGGGTTTCAAATGATCAAGGGAGGGAGTGAGGGTTGGCAGGCAGAGAAATGACTGGGGGTGGATGTTATGACGAACAAGAGAGGGAAGGGCTGCATAGAATTGACTCGGGCTGCAGGAACTGGAACTGAGGGGGTTTATTAGAGCACGAGAGGGAAGAGGTGCACACAGACTCATTACTGGGGGAGAGGTTATTTGAAAGAACTGGGAGAGTATGAATGCTATGCCCATGTTGCCTGAGGTAACATTGGAGGGCCCCAGACTGCTTTATGTCTTCTGTGGCAGGGCAGGTGCAGCTTCCTTGGCCTGAGCATCTGGAGCTGATGGGGTCACAGGCAGAGGAGATTGAGAATGGCTGGACACCCTCGAAATGTCCTGTGTGGATGGCCTTGGGATGTTCAGCAGACACTCCTCCTCCCTTTGTGTACCTGAGGGATCCTCTCTGGCTCCTTGAGGAGAATGGCACCCGGAGTGATTGTGAGGTGCCCTGTACCCCTCTCGCCAAGCCACTGATGGATCCCATCCATGCCTAGAGCGATGGAGTGATGATCTGAACACAAATCAGTCAAAAACACCTGGACTGTGGTCTCCAAGGCGATCGCCAGCTTCCCATGGAGACCTTGAGGCGATTACATGCCGGAACCACGTCATCAGAGAGAATGCAGACAGAGTCTTCCATCCTTCGTTCTAGTCTGGTGACTGCCTCTGACAGCTCTGCCTGATGTTCCCCTGTCTGCCTTTGCATCTCTAGCACGTGTACAGTGGCCTACTGCAGAGGCTGATCATCAGACTCGGATTCAGGAGGGGCCTGTTCCCCAACAGTCTCCGAGTGCCAGGGGCCTGGGCTGTCATTGCCTCCGACTGCTGGGGAGGTGTTCTTTAGAGAGTGAAGCCAACCCTAATCTAGATATGGGGCACACTGAAATGTGTGTCTCTGTGCTGGTGGAGGGTGGAGGTGAACGCAGTGATGGCTCTACATCTAGTGGGTCCTCAGCATCATCATCTGAGGTGGGCTTGGGGCTGGGTTGAGGGGCTGATTGTAGATATGTCCTGGCCTGCTCCTACTGGTACTTGGAAGAGGGAAAAGATAGAATTAGTCCCTGCGTAGGTGGAATCCGACATTACATTTAACTCACTGTGAAGGTCATGATGTATCCAACTAATGGAGGGTTAACCCAACTGGGGGCAGACTGATCTCACCTTTGCCACAGGAGCGATCCCTGTCCTCCCCTGCCAACATACCTGCCTCCTCCTCAAAGGGAGTCATATCCTGGATCTCAGGGATTCCTCCTCCGGTCTAGGATCTCCCCTCTTGTTGTGGGCTAGCTTTTCCTATATGAAGACAGATGGAATGGAATGTGATGGAACAGATGGAAGAGAGGTTGGGAAGCATACATTGCTGCCATGTGTGCTGTGCCCTCCCCAGTAAGGGTAGAAAATGTTAAGTGTGCAAGATGATACATGAGATGGTGGTGTTGTTAAAGTGTGTGTGAGACATTCAATCAAGATGACTCTTATGCTAATAGTGTTTGAATCCCTGTGGACTGTAACCCTTAGAGTGCCCGATGCCCTTATGAGAGTTTGAATCTAGAGTGAATGGAAGGCAGACTTACCCTGGTGGAGCGAATGAGATCATTCATCCTCTTCCTGCACTGCAGCTCATTTCTTTTCTGTGGGCCATGGGCACCTCCTCCCTGGCCGGCAAGATCAGGATGGTTGCCCTCCGGGTGCCACCCCTCGGGAAGAGGACATCATGGCGTTTGCACACGGCCTAGATGACAGTCACCAGGGAGTCATGGCTGAATAATAGCACATGGGGCTTTCTTCTCCCAGTGGACATTATGTTTGGTGACAGCATACAGTGAGTGAATGTGTGTTTGGACTCCTGGTTAAATATGGCGCCAGAGGTACCTCATGAGGTAATGGCAGACGGGCGAATTACTGCCCACCCCACCAAGTGATTCGGTGAGTAGCTCTCTGATGCATAACTAATGAGCTTTCAAGCAGAAGATCGGGTGTGAGAACCCGCCCCACCTGCCACCGCCCTTCGTCTGAAAAACAGAAAATTCTGCCCATTGTAAAGACATTTTCCAGAGTGGGCCCTTCAAAAGAGGTTAGACCCCCCAAGAAACGTATCCAAAGGCCCTGATGCCTGTTTGAGGCAACCTCCTGGGATGACTAAAAAGTGAGTTGATTAATTTAGCATAAAACTAAATGCACACGAGATTTGCTTCAAGCAGCCATTGCTAAATTTTTTCAAGATTGCGCCCATTTCACATGGATATGTACCCATTTCTACCACATTTTCCAGAAAATAAACAGACATAATTAACAGAACTGGACAGATATGGCTTCTAATGAATATATATGAAAAAGATATAATTTATTTATTGTCAAATTTTCAACGGTTCACAGAATCACAGGATCACACTGTGCAGACGAGGCCCTTCAGCCCATCGAGTCTGCACTGACATGTGAGAAACACCTGAACTACCTACCTAATCCCATTTTCCAGCACTTGGCCCATAGCCTTGAATATTATAACGTGCCAAGTACTCATCCAGGTACTTTTCAAAGGATGCCTCCACCACTCTCTCAGGCGGCGGATTCCAGACTGTCACCAGCCTCTGGGTAAAAAAGTTTTTCTCACATCCCCCCCAAATCTCCTGCCACTCACCTGGAACTTATGTCCCCTCATGACTGACCCATTCAACTAAGGGGAACAGTTGCTCCCTATCCACCCTGTCCATGCCCCTCAAAATCTTGTACACCTCGATCAGGTCACCCCTTAGTCTTCTCTGCTCCAATTAAAACACCCCAAGTCTATCCAACCTCTCTTCATAACTTAAATGTTTCATCCCAGGCAACGTCCTGGTGAATCTCCTCTACACCCCCTCCAGTGCATTCACATCCTTCCTATAATGTGGCGACCAGAACTGCACACAGTACTCCAGCTGTGGCCCCAGCAAGGTTCTATCCAATTCCAACATTACTTTTGTAATCTATGCCTCGATTGATAAAGGCAAGTGTCACAAATGTCTTTTTCACCACTCCACTAACATGCCCCTCTGCCTTCAGAGATCTATGGACACACATGCCAAGGTCCCTTTGTTCCTCAGAACTTCCTGGTGTCATGCCATTCATTGAATGCTTCTTTGTCAAATTACTCCTTCCAAAGTGTATCACCTCACACTTTTCAGGGTTAAGTTCTATCTGCCACTTATCTGCCCATTTGACCATCCCGTCTATATCTTCCTGTATCTCAAGACACTCAACCTCACTGTTAACCACCCGGCCAATCTTTGTGACATCCGCAAACTTACTAATCCTACTCCCGACTTCGTCATCTATGTCGTTTATGTAAATGACAAATAATAGGGGACCCAGCACAGATCCCTGTGGTACGACACTGGCTTCCAGTCACTAAAGTATCTTTCTGTCATCACCCTCTGTCTCCTACAACTAAGCCAATTTTGAATCCACCTTATCAAATTACCCTGTATCCCATGTGCATTTGCCTTCTTTATAAGTCTCCCATGTGCGACCTTGTCAAAGGCTTTGCTGAAATCCATATAAACTACATCAACTGCACTGCCCTCATCTTCAGATCTGCTCACCTCCTCAAAAAATTCAATCAAATTTGTTAGGAGTGATCTGCCTCTGACAAAGCCATGCTGACTATCCCTGATCAAATCTTGCCTCTCCAAGTGGAGATAGATTCTCTCCTTCAGAATTTTCTCCAATAGCCTCCCTACCACTGACGTGAGACTCACTGGCCTGTAGTTCCCTGGCTTATCTCTATAACCCTTCTTAAATAGCAGTTGTGTATGTTTTCTACTTTAACAGAACAAATGCCAATAGGACCAATTATTGGAGGCACCAGTGGCTTTGTTGTGCTTTGTACAGTATGTTTGGGACTTTATTTCTGGAACAAAATAGCATAAAAGTAAGGTCATTTTCATTTTCATAAGGAATCACTGTTAAAGTGATTATTGGATTTTTGTATGATAATTTATTTGAAGATATGGAATATTTATTAATGTATTGAACTATAGAAAGGATTTCTTGGCAAGTAATCACAATTTGTGGATTTGCTTTGTTTCTCTAACATTGGTTTTGACTAACATTGACTGGCCTCATTATGATAATTAGTTTCACTGTAGGAATTGGTAATCCATACATTACAAGTCATAGAGTCATTGTGGCACAGAGGGATGCAATTCAGCCTATCGAGTCCATGCTGGCTGTTTGTGGAGTAATCCAGTCAGTCTTACTCATCTGCTGTATCCCTTGTTCCTATCCAATTTTGCTTTTGAAATCATTGATTACTTCCACTCCCTGAGTGGTTGTCTGGTGGATATTGCACTGCTGGACCCTCACTTGGTCAAGCAGTGTTGGCCTTACCGTCAGCACAGGACTGGTCCAGATTGCCGCCAGCCAGCTGGATGGCTCTGTTTTCAAAGTCCGTGATGAGTGGTCCCATGGACAGGATGAGGACAATGATGATGTGTTTGAGAGAGTGAATGGTGATATCCCTTGAACCGGCAGTGAGTGAGTGGAATGAATGCGTGATGGGTTTGTGAGTGTGTGAGTTGAGAGTGATGAGAAGATTGACTCCATCAAGGCAGAACAGAGGAGATCATTCACTGTGTGGCGGCACGGGATAGCTGTCCTCTTTTGAAAGTCATTGGCACTGACCACTGCATCCCAAGCCTGGTTGTTCACTCCGCTGCTCACCTTCTGGCCCGAGCAGGGGTAGAAGACATCATGGTAGGCCTTCACGGCATCCAAAAGGCACGGTGACACGTCGCTGAACCTGGAGGCTGCAGTCCTTCTGTCTTTTGTGGACATCTTCCCTGCACCAATCATGGGTTGGAAGCAATAAATGTGTGTGCGTGGCTGGACTGAAGCGGTGAGGTGGTAGCGCGGTGGACAAATGAGAGCCTGCCAACCATGGAAACGGCATGAGTCCTGGGAATGTTTAAGTAATGCAGCGGGTTTGGAATGATATGGAGTGAAAACCCACCATCACAGCGAGCAGGTAAAACATGGTTTTACCCACCCACTACCGCAGTTAGCGCAAATCTGAAACGATTCTGAGCCACCATGCAAGGCAGGGAGTTCCAGGTCATCATCACTCACTGTGTATAAAAAAGTTCTTCCTCACATCCTCCCTGCATCTCTTGCTCAAAACCTTAAATCTGTGTCATCTAGTCCTTGGCCCAGCTTTGTTTTCTCTACCTTAACTAGATTTGTCATAACCACTCGCAAACCCCCCTAATTGTGCCTAACCAGAGTTTTATAAAGGTTCAGCATAACTTCCTTGCTCTTGTACTCAATACATCCCCTTATAATGCCTGTGATCCCATATGCTTCGCTGACTGCTTTCTCAATATGTCCTGTCACCTTCAAACATCTATGTACAAGAATCTCTGGACAGAATCGTTTCAGATTTGTGCTAAGTACGGTAGTGAATGGGTAAAACAATGTTTTACCTGCCGGCCATGATGGTGGGTTTTCACTCCGTATCGTTCCAAACCCATTCGTTCTACCAAGTGATGTTCCAGCAGTGCAATGTCCATCAGACAATCATTCTGAGTCACTTCCCATATTCCACAGTCCTCTGCCATACAGTAATTATCTCTCCTTGCTTTCACAGGCACATCTGGGAGATGGCTGACGGAGTCCACAACCCAGGGCCTCCAATCAAAGTCTGGAGAAATGTCTGAAGAGGAATCTGGAGGCACCTTCATTGAAGAATGGTCACAGCGTTCACCCACACCCTCCACCAGTGCAGAGACACACACCTTGGTGGGACCTAGCTTTAGAATAGCCTCGGGATCACAATCTGGTGAACACATTGCACTGTCTGATCCACAGCAGGCAGCGGCAGACACTTCCCAAGTCTCTGGCACTCAGAGGACTGCTGGAGGCCAGAAATCTGCTGACTCCGAGTCAGATGATGAGTCTCTGGACCCGATCATGTCTCAGTTGCTGCAGCTGCAAAGGCAAGCCTAGGAACATCAGGAAGGGATGTCCGCTGCGCTCCTCAGATTGCAAGGCACAATGGAGGAGTCCACCCACCTTCAGGCTGAGGTGATAGTACCAGCATGCCAACACATTGCGGTCAACACTGGTAGGATGGCAGCTGCCATGGAGACCTTTGTCCAGGACATCAGTCCTGCACTGCTGCACGAGCTGATCTCCACCCATAGTTGGCCTCCAATAGTGTGTATGCAAGAGGGGTGCAGGGCAGCTTTATCTCACTACAGCTTTCCCCTCTCCTCACAGAATCAGCCAGATAAATGAAGCGATTGTTTGGATTTCAAAGGAATAATTGTCTGTTTACAACTAGCCAGATGAGCAAGGCTAAGGAGTGTGTTTATTTTTCCCAAAGTTTACTGACAATATTGGCAACATGAAAGTTTTTATATTATTAGGAAGATACAGTTTCAAAGACAAATGGCACAATAGCATTTACATATTAAAGAGAGAGAAACATATATGAAGGAGAATGAAGGGCTATGTGAGGAGGGGGCGTAAGGTCTAACAGGAAATTTGTGAAAAAGCCTTCAAGAAGCCTCCAGCCATTTGTGCATTAGTCTGCTATGTAAAGTAACTGAAGTTGGGGAAGCCATTTGGAATTCCACAGTTAGGTGGGTACTGAGTTAACTTGCTGGTTTTGCTTTAAATCTAAAATCTATTTTTGGACTGTTGCCTTAAAGGGGGTGTGTAACGGAGTCAGGAAAATTAGGAATTTTAGGATTTGTTATAGTAGTAATTAATTGGAGTATTATATATGTTTGAAACCTTTTATTTTGTTAATAAATATTCTAATTTAATTTTTTAAATCTTTGAAGATCCTGGTGGACTGATTACTTCAGAATTCTGTGCACACATCTTCTCATAATAAATACAAATTGCAAAACTGTTGAGATAGCGCAAACAAGTTTCCCTTGTGGATTTTATCTACCTGGCACACATTATCTGCCACATCATAACACCTTATTGACCTCTTCCTCATCGGAGGAGACATGCGGCTCTTCCATCTCCTCCTCAACCAGCTCCTCTGCCCGTTGGAGCGCCAGGTTGTAAAGTGTGCAGCAGGTGACAATGATGCGTGCCACCTTCTATGGATTATATTGCAGGGCTCCACCAAACTGGTCCAGGCACCAGAACCACATTGTCAGCATCCCAATGGTTTGCTCCACCAGGTACGAGTTGCAGCATGAGTCTCATTATACCTTCGCTCGGCTGCAGCCTGAGGCCGCTGCACAGGTGTCATCGGCCACATCCTCTGCAGATAGCCCCTGTCCCCGAGGAGCCATCCCTGCATTCTCTGTGGCCCCTGGAAAATGTCAGGGATTTGAGACCTGCTAAGAATGTAGGAGTTGAGGACACACCCTGTGAACCGTGCACACACCTGCAGAATGCATTTGTGGTGGTCATACACCAGTTGCACATTCAGCAAATGGAAGCTCTTGCAGTTGGCGTAGCTGAGCGCTTGTTGCCACACACGTCTGAACGCCACGTTTGTGCTGTCAATGGCACCTGTGGGAAACCTGAGATCTGGGCAAATCCCAGCGCTCTTGCATCCTGGCTTTCCTAATCCCAGGTGAATTGAACACAGCTGTGTGCCTTCGCAAAGATAGCATCCGTGATCTCATGGTTGCATTTGTAGGTGAAGGCTTGAAATATCCCACAGAGGTCACCTGTGGAGTCCTGAAAGGAGCCACTGGCATAGAAATTAAGCACCGCGGTCACTTTCACAGCCACTGGCAGTGGAGGGCCTCCATGTCCCCATGGCGTCAAGTCCTGCAGTAGCTGGCAGATTTGACCAGCCAGCTCCCTAGTCATGTGCAGTCTTCAGCAATACTGGTTCTTGGTCATCTGCAGGAATGAAATGTGGCACCTATAGACCCTGGGTCTAGCTAGGCTTGCTAATGCTCTTCAGTGGCATCTGTGGGAGCCCCAGCCACCCCTTCTTCCTAAGGGTGCTGTTCCTCTCTTTGCCCAGCCAGGCACCACTGTCACTCTCTTCTCCTTTGTCTCCGCTGTCCTAAGCCAGGAAGCATACAGCTAAGTCACCAGGCTCCTGAGGTACTCCTCCTGTAGGATGAAAGAGAGAAAAGCATGAGTTAGCTTGCGTGTACTAAGAAGCTCTCTTGGTTAAGTCTGAAGTCCCAATAATGCAACTCAGAGAGGGCTGGCCACCACTTGGATGGCCAGAGTTTAGTGTGCTGCATGGCTGCCCAAAACCCCATCCACCTCAGCGCCACTCCACTTGACCGATTGGCAGCAGCTTTGCCCACTGGACTGCATGCTGTGCTCTCAGCTCAGGCACAGGCATTCTCCTAACACGCACTGCAAATCTGCACTGTTAGCTTGAGCTGTGGGGTGCAATAGCCTACAGGGGTGGCAATGGAATAGTGGCATTATTGCTGGACTAGTAACCTAGGGACCCAAAATAATCCCATTGCGACTCAGGTTCAAATCTTTCCATGGCAGATGGTGGAATTTGAATTTAGTGAAAAATTCTGGAATTAAAAGTCAATTGTTGATTTTTGCCCTTTAGGGAAGGAAATCTGCCATCCTTACCTGGCCTGGCCTACACATGACTCCAGACCCACAGTAAAGTGGTTGACTCTTAAATGTCCTCTGAAATGGCCTAGCAAGCCACTCAGTTGTAACAAACTGCTACGTCACAAAAAAGGAATGAAACCAGACGGACTACCCGGCATCGGCCTAGGTACCAGAAATGGCAATCTCAGCCCTGTCGATGCTGCAAAGTCCTCTTTACTAACATCTGGGTGTGTGTGCCAAAGTTGGGAGAGCTGTCTCACAGACTGGTTAAGCAACAGCCTGACATAGTCATCCTCACAGAACCATACCTTACAGATAATGTCCCAGACACCACCATCACCATCCCTCGGTATGTCCTGCCCCACCGGCAGGACAGGTCCAGTAGAGGTGGTGACATAGTAGTATCCAATCTGGAGGGAGTTGCCCTGGGAGTCCTCAACATTGACTCAGGACCTCATGAAGCCTCATGGCAAGGAAACCTCCTGCTGATTACCATGTACCTCAGCTGGTGAATCATTGCTCCTCTTTGTTGAACACCACATGGAAGGAGCACTGGGAGTGCAAGGGTGCAGGTTGTACCCTGGGTGTGGGGCTTGAATGTCCATCACCAACAGTGGATTGGTAGCACCATTACTGACTGAGCTGGCTGAGTCCTAATTGACATGGCTGCCAGACTGGATCTTTAGCAGGTGGTGAGGGAAGCAACAAGAGGGAAAAACATATTTGACCTCATGCTCACCAACCTACCAGCTGCAGATTCACCTGTCCGTGACAGTATCAGTGGGAGTGACCACTGCACAGTCATTGTAGAGATGAAGTGCTGCCTTCACATTGAGGATACTCTCCATCGTGTTGTGTGGCACTCCCACTGCGCTAAATGAGGTAGGTTTCGAACAAATCTAGCAACTCAAGACTGTGCATCCATGAGGCATTGTGGGCCATCAGCAGCAGCAGAATTATACTTGAACACAATCTGTAGCCTGATGGCCCGGCATATCCCCCAATCTATCATTACCATCAAGACAGAGGATCAACCCTGGTTCAAAGAAGAGTGCAGGAGGGCATGCCAGGAGTAACACCAGGCATACCTAAAAATGAAGTGTCAGCCTGGTGAAGCTATAACACAGGACTACTTGCATGCCAAACAGCATAAGCAGCAAGTGATTGACAGGGCTAGCCAAACCCATAGCCAATGGATCAGATCTAAGCTCTGCAGCCCTGCCACATCCACCCGTGAATGATGGTGGACAATTAAACAGCTCACTGGAAGAAGAGGCTCCACAAATATTCCCATCCTCCATGATGGAGCAGCTCAGAACCTCTGTGCAAAAAATAAGGCTGAAGCATTTGCTACAATCTTCAACCAGAAGTGCTGAGTGGATGATCCACCTTGGCCTCCTCAGGAGGTCTCCAGCATCTCAGATGCCAGTCTTCAGCCAATTTGATTCACTCCACATGATATCAAGAAATAGTTGAAGGCACTGGGTACTGCAAAGGTTGAGGGCCCTGACAATATTCTGGCAATAGTACTGAAGACTTGTGCTCCACAACTTGCCGGACCCCTAGCCAAGCTGTTCCAGCACAGTTACAATGCTGGCATCTACCCAACTATGTGGAAAATTGCCCACAAAAAGCAGGACAAATCCAACTTGGCCAATTACCGCCCCATCAGTCTATTCTCCATAATCAGTAAAGAGATGGAAGGGGTCATCAACAGTGTTATCAAGCAGCACTTGCTTAGCAATAGCCTGCTCATCGACGCCCAGTTTGGGTTCTGCCAGCGCCTCTCACTCCTGACCTCATTACAGCCTTGGTTCTATCATAACAAAACAGATGATCTCCCAAGGTGAGGTGAGAGTGACTGCCCTGGGCATCAAGGTAGTATTTGACCGAATGTGGCATCAAGGAGCCAATGAGAATCGGGGAAAACTTTTTGCTGGTTGGAGTCATACCTAGCACAATGGAAGATGATTGTGGTTGTTGGAAATCAGTCATCTCAGTTCCAGGACATCACTGTAGGAGTTCCTCAGGGTAGTGTCCTCGATCCAACCATCTTCAGCTGCTTCATCAATGATTTTCCTTCCATCATAAGGTCAGAAGTGGGGATATTTGCTGATCATCGCACAATGTTGAGCACCATTTGCGCCTCCTCAGATACTGAAGCAGTCCATGTCCAAATGCAGCAAGACCTGGACAATAGCCAGGCTTGGGCTGACAAGTGGCAAGTAACATTAGCGCCATACAAGTGTCAGGCAATGACCATCTCCAGAATCCAACCATTGCCCCTTTATGTTCAATGGCATTACCATCACTGAATCCTCCAATATCAACATCCTGGGGGTTACCATTGATCAGAAACAGAACTGGACTAGTCGTATAAATACTGTGACCACAAGAGCAGGTCAGAGGCTGGGAATTGTGCAATGAGTAACTCACCGCCTGATTCTCCAAAGCCTGTCCACAAGGCACAAGTCAGGAGTGTGATGGAATACTCCCTACTTGCCTGGATGAGCGCAGCTCCCACAACACTCAAGAAGCTTGACACCATCCAGGACAAAGCAGGCCACTTGATTGTGTCACCACATCCACAAACATTCACTCCCTCCACCACTGATGCACAGTAGCAGCAGTGGGTGCCATTTACAAGATGCACTGCAGGAATTCAGCAAGGGTCCTTCCAAAGCACCTCCCAAACCCATGACCAATACCACCTAGAAGGATAAGGGCAGCAGGTAGATGGGGACACCCCTTCAAGCCACTCACCATCCTGACGTGGAGATTTATCACCTTCCCGTCACTGTTGCTGGGTCAAAATCCTGAAACTCCCATCCTAACATCACCGTGGGTGTACCTACACCACATGGACTGCAGTGGTTCAATAAGGCAGCTGACCACTCAAGGGCAGCCAGGGATGGGCAGTCAACGCTGGCCCAGCCAGCGAAGCCCAAATTCTGTGAATGAATAAATAAAAACCTGAATTATGAGTTTGCGAGGTACTGTGAGCGCCTTCACCAGTGACTGCTCCATGGACAGCTTTAACAAGGAGATTGCATAACATACCCAGTTGTCCAACTATTCTGCAGCCCCCTAAAATTATCATTAGTTTGCAGCCTGTGCCTGAGGGGTGAAAAGTTCAGGGGCATTTGATGGCACTTTCATGTCCCTGTGTTGCTTGACTGGGCAAATAAGCAAGATGCCTGACCCCAAGCATGTCAGTGTGGCTGGGCCTGAACTGACTCAGTTGCAGAGGAATGGTCACTTTATATAAGGTTTCCCTAATGTGTGGCCATTTCTCTCACTCCACACCCCACACGTGTTTGTGCATTACCATCAACTACAGTGCAGCCCTTGGCCACCCCACAACAGTTTTTTGCAATTTGTATTGTATGAGGAGTGGTTTTGAAATCAGCAAATGATGTCCCCAGTTACTTGTGATGATTTTATAGTAAACGTTTATTAAAATAATAAAGAAAAACAAATAAAACACACTTACATTTAAATACATGAATGATTTCACATAGTAAAGAGTACTTTAAAACAGTTCCACAAATCTTAACTTAACTATCCTCAGAGCTAACCTTCCCCTTTTCAGTCAGCAACTATCCTTATAGATTTTAGAATCTTTGGAATTCCCGTAATTTTTCCTACACAGTGTTTTTACCTTGGGGTGTCCTATGAGGCTGACAGCAATTGCTTTTTTCAGTCTGGCATTGTTCACAGTCTTCTGAGAGTTCTGACCAGCCATGTTGCTGTCTTCTGGAAGATCTGAGAAGCTACCCTTTCACATAGGCTTCAGTATTTCTTTAAATGCGCTCCTTTCCTTTGATCTCTCTATTATCTCAACCAGTCTCTTTAGAAATGCTTTCTTCCCAGAATTGATTCAATTGTTCTTTACTTTAGCTCTTAGACTTGTAAAAACGAACTTACCCTATCTTTACCTTATTTCCTTACACCTTTTTACAACCTGCATGTATCTACCCCGCTTTGAACTACAACAACTCAATTCAAAAACATTCCTGTTATTACTTTATGTAAAACTCTGATTGAAGTTCTTCTTGGTTCGTTAACATATCAAAGCCACTGTTGGCTTTAGACCCTTGCTGTCACTCTAGCCCTTAATCCAATTACAGCCTAACTTCCAGTACATAACAAAATATATCAGGGTTATTGCAAGAAGAAAAATATTACAATTTCTTGTTTTCTTGAAAAGGTATAAATGAAAGTTGAGGTAAAAATGTTGGCCAGGGGAACTGTCCACCTTCAGTAGTGCTGTAGGATCTTTTAAACCGGCTGAGTGAGCAGTCAATGCCTCAGCTTAACGTCTGAAAGACAACGCTTTTGACAGTGCTGCAGCACTCCTTCGGTACCACACAGAAATGCCAGCGCTACATAATGTACTCCTGTACAAAAACAGAATTACCTAGAAAAACTCAGCAGGTCTGGCAGCATCGGCGGAGAAGAAAAGAGTTGACGTTTCGAGTCCTCATGACCCTTCGACAGAACTTGATTTCGAGTCCAAGAAAGAGTTGAAATATAAGCTGGTTTAAGGTGTGTGTGTGGGGGGGCGGAGAGAGAGAGAGAGACAGAGGTGCTTGTGTAGACAAACAAGCAGTGATAGAAGCAGATCATCAAAAGATGTCAGTGACAATGGTACAAAAGAACACATAGGTGTTAAAGTTAAAGTTGGTGATATTATCTAAACGAATGTGCTAATTAAGAATGGATGGTAGGGCACTCAAGGTACAGCTCTAGTGGGGGTGGGGGGAGCATAAAAGATTTTAAAATATTTAAAAATAATGGAAATAGGTGGGAAAAGAAAAATCTATAAAATTTATAGGGAAAAAAAAGGGGAAAAAAGGGGGAAACAGAAAGTGGGTGGGGATGGGGGAGGGAGCTCACGACCTAAAGTTATTGAATTCAATATTCAGAACGGAAGGCTGTAAGGTGCCTAGTCGGAAGATGAGGTGTTGTTCCTCCAGTTTGCGTTGGGCTTCACTGGAACAATGCAGTAAGCCAAGGACAGACATGTGGGCAAGAGAGCAGGGTGGAGTGTTAAAATGGCAAGTGACAGGGAGGTTTGGGTCATTCTTGCGGACAGACCGCAGGTGTTCTGCAAAGCGGTCGCCCAGTTTACGTTTGGTCTCTCCAATGTAGAGGAGACCACATTGGGAGCAACGAATGCAGTAGACTAAGTTGGGAGAAATGCAAGTGAAATGCTGCTTCACTTGAAAGGAGTGTTTGGGCCCTTGGACGGTGAGGAGAGAGGAAGTGAAGGGGCAGGTGTTACATCTTTTGCGTGGGCATGGGGAGGTGCCATAGGAGGGGGTTGAGGAGTAGGGGGTGATGGAGGAGTGGACCAGGGTGTCCCGGAGGGAGCGATCCCTACGGAATGCCGATAAGGGGGGTGAAGGAAAGATGTGTTTGATGGTGGCATCATGCTGGAGTTGACGGAAATGGCGGAGGATGATCCTTTGAATGCGGAGGCTGGTGGGGTGATAAGTGAGGACAAGGGGGACCCTATCATGTTTCTGGGAGGGAGGAGAAGGCGTGAGGGTGGATGCGCGGGAGATGGGCCGGACACTGTTGAGGGCCCTGTCAACGACCGTCGGTGGAAAACCTCGGTTAAGGAAGAAGGAGGACATGTCAGAGGAACCGTTTTTGAAGGTAGCATCATCGGAACAGATGCGACGAAGGCAAAGGAACTGGGAGAATGGGATGGAGTCCTTACAGGAAGCGGGGTGTGAGGAGCTGTAGTCGAGGTAGCTGTGGGAGTCGGTGGGTTTGTAATGGATATTGGTGGACAGTCTATCACCAGAGATTGAGACAGAGAGGTCAAGGAAGGGAAGGGAAGTGTCAGAGATGGACCACGTGAAAATGATGGAGGGGTGGAGATTGGAAGCAAAATTAATAAATTTTTCCAAGTCCCGACGAGAGCATGAAGCGGCACCGAAGTAATCATCGATGTACCGGAGAAAAAGTTGTGGAAGGGGGCCGGGGTAGGACTGCAACAAGGAATGTTCCACATACCCCATAAAGAGACAGGCATAGCTGGGGCCCAGGCGGGTACCCATAGCCACACCTTTTATTTGGAGAAAGTGAGAGGAGTTGAAGGAGAAATTGTTCAATGTGAGAACAAGTTCAGCCAGACGGAGGAGAGTAGTGGTGGATGGGGATTGTTCGGGCCTCTGTTCGAGGAAGAAGCTAAGGGCCCTCAGACCATCCTGGTGGGGGATGGAGGTGTAGAGGGATTGGACGTCCATGGTGAAGAGGAAGCGGTTGGAGCCAGGGAACTGGAAATTGTTGATGTGACGTAAGGTGTCAGAGGAATCACGGATGTAGGTGGGAAGGGACTGGACAAGGGGAGAGAGAAGGGAGTCAAGATAACGAGAAATGAGTTCTGTGGGGCAGGAGCAAGCTGAGACGATCGGTCTACCGGGGCAGTTCTGTTTGTGGATTTTGGGTAGGAGATAGAAGCGGGCCGTCCGAGGTTGGGCGACTATCAGGTTGGAAGCTGTGGGAGGGAGATCCCCAGAGGAGATGAGGTCAGTGACAGTCCTGGAAACAATGGCTTGAGGTTCAGTGGTGGGGTCATGGTCCAGGGAGAGGTAGGAGGAAGTGTCTGCGAGTTGTGTCTGGAGTGGGGCTTGAACCTACAGCCTTCTAACTCAGACAAAAAAAATGTTACAATGATCATACATAAATTTTGCATGTTAAGTTATTTATATACTTTAACACCTGTGGGTACAAAAAATACAATTACGCAATGGCTTCTAGACAAATATCTTTGAAACAGATGCATTTGTATAGTTTCCATATTGTCACCACAGTTGTGTGACACCAATAAAACTTTAATTGTTCACTAATATTGGGGATAATTTAAACTTGTTATAACCTTGACCTGGTGTTTCAATCTTGAAAGATATTGCTTCTTCCCATAACTTGATGTTGATCCCCTTGTGAAAAGGTGATTGCTGTAAGAGTGACATTTTATAACATAAAAGAAAATTGCCGCTGCAGTTCAAGATGTGAGATCTTTCACACAAGATGTTGAGTTCTTAGGTATTTTTCCAAGGCTGTAGTAAAGTTTAGAATATGCCAATCTAGCAACCTCAGCATTTTACAACTTGGAAACATGCTCTCAGCCTCAGTGAGTTTTTACAGAGAGCTACCATTTCCTGAAATGGAAATGATATCCTTATTTCCAAAATGAATATTCTTGTGGTATTCTTGTTTCATCATGAATGTCTGTTTCCATTTATGCTTTTACTGCATTATTTTCTTTGGTCCAGTGCTACCCCTCAATGTATCCAAACTCACCTGTATCCCTGATGCTGAATGAGGGAAATAAGTGACATTGCTCTGTACCATAAGTACGTTGCTTCCAAAAGATGTTGAGGCTCCATTATACAGGGGCAAATTGAAAATCATAAATGGAACTAACTTCAGAATGGTGATGGAAGACGAATCTCCTGAAGGTGGGTTTTCCAGTGTAACTGCCAAAGCAACTTTCATTCCCATCTTGGAGACAGCAGGTGGAATGTAGCACTGAAGTTACTCATTCACAGGTATCAGCAATACCTGTTGAAAGCAGTTTGAAGCTAATTCTGCAGGGTAAGTTTGACATTTTCATTTGGTTTCATTATAGTGTAGTATTTAGACTTCTGAAGTCATAATATGAGTCATGAGGGGTTCTTGTGGCTAATAAAATTTGGTTTAGGGAAAATTGTGACAAGCATTTAGTAGTGGAGATTTTTATAAACTGTCTTTGGTAGTATGTGATCAACTTACATTGTGATCACATTGAACTGTGATCACATTGACAACAAGCTATATTCAATGTCAGAATAATATCAGAACTGGCTGCAAGTCCAGCTAGTATTTGTGCTTTTTTAAAATTGATAACAGCAATATTTGAAATATTCCAATTTTCACACATCAGGCAGAAAGTAAAGATTGAAGCAAAAATATTTATTGTGAGTTATATTACTTAAATAGAAAATGATGTTGACCTATGCTTTTGAAAGCAAAATGTTTTAATTATCCATAAAATTGTGCTTCAAGATTTTCCTTGTGTTGCTACCATTTGCATTGTTTTCCTCCCATGTAGTGGTTTTAATTTAACATCTTGAAAAAAAGTAGATGAGGTGTATATTTATTTCAAAATCTTAGTGAGAAAACCTCTGAATAAGTGATGTATCACTTTGATAACTTGATGGTTTATTTGTGTTCTGCAGCACCACCTACTGTATCAGATAACACCTGCACTCCTCAGCCTGAACCAGGAAACAGAGTAACTCTGCCCTGTTTTGTATGTATATACTTGCTAAAAGAGATTGAGGTTGAGTGGTGTAGAGGTAAGGAAACAACAGAGTAGATGAAAGCAGATGGAATCATTATGGAAGAGCCCATTTCTGATGATGACCTAAACATGACAGCAAAATTGACATTCACTTCAGTTACTGATGGTGATCAAAGTGAATACAGAATACAAGTTATTCATAGAAGACTATTCTCAACACCCATTGGCAAAAGAAAGCTTCCAGTATAACAGTTACATCTTCACAAATAATTAATTTTGCTGGGATTGAGAGAATTGTAAAGCTATAAACCACTAACAGTGAATTTCTTTAGTTAATTTCTTGGATATTGAGAGATATTTGAAACATTCATGACAGTGAACATAATAAATCCTCTATTTTAGCTATATTGATGGTTTAAAGGGGGATGTGAGATTTTATGGTCCTGCCAAAGTCAATGGGCGAAGGGTCATGAGGACTCGAAACGTCAACTCTTTTCTTCTCCGCCGATGCTGCCAGACCTACTGAGTTTTTCCAGGTAATTCTGTTTTTGTTTTAGATTTCCAGCATCCGCAGTTTTCTTTGTTTTCAACTTCGGGCTTTTGAATGGCTTGCCGCATTTTACAGGCCTGCCTCCACTATGATGGGGCTGTAAAATTTCACCCTTGGAAGAATTAGTGTTTTCAATATTCTCCTGTACTTTCTCACTCCATCACTGTTTTTTGTTGTTTTATTTCCATAAGAGGCGCACGGTCAGTGAGGAGAGACTTTGGCCTGAATGAGACAGACCAGGCGAATATATTTGGGAGTTCGGTTCAAAGTGGGAATTTGGTGCATGGGGGGAAGATGTGCTTTAGGTAAGGGTTACTGCAAGAAGTAAAGTGTTCTGAGTGGGGAGTTTGGTGAAGGGAGGGGAGGAGGTGTTTTTTATCTTCTCTTTTTCAGCCTCCAGTTTTTGATTCCCACTTTGGTGCAGCAGAAGGATCAGGAAAACCAGTAACTGATATCATTAGGTTTATCAGTATTGTAAAGTTTACTGGCAGTGCCAAAACCTATTGGGAGGTGTAGGCTTTCTTAATTAGCAATTATTAATTAATTAACACATATTGAAGATGGCAGGGCAGGTGATGTGCTGCAGTTGAGGCATGTGGGTGATTCTGGATACTGGTGTGATCCAGGGTGAATGCATCTGCTGTAAGTGTTTGCTGCTGCAGGAACTTCAGTTGCAAGCTTATTGAGCTGGAGGCCGCGCTGCATACACTGTGGCATATCAGGGAGGGGGAAAGTTACCTGGAAACTTTATTCGAGGAGGTGGTCACAACCCTCAGGGTAGATTCTTCTGATTTGGTCAGGCACAGGAGTGTGTGACTGCAAATGACACAAGGTAAGGGGACCCAGAGGGCGGGAGTGTAGCAGCCTCGGCCTTGCAATTGTCTAGCAGGTTTGAGGTTTCTTCAGCTTGTTTGCTTGTTGCTTGTGGGGGCTGCAGGGTGGATGAGCTAACTGGCCAAGGCACTGTGGTACAGGAAGCCATTCAAGTGAGGAGAGTTACAAGGAATGTAATGGCAGTAGGGGACAGTATTGTCAGAGGGATTGACACCATTCTCTGCAGCAATGAGCAAGAGTCCAGACGGCTGTGTTGCCTGCATGGTATTAGGGTCCAGGACATCTGCTCGGGGACTGGAGAGGAACTTGCAGTGGGACGGGAAATGACCCAGTCATTGTGGCCCATGTTGGTACCAACGACAAATGCAGGACAAAGAAGGAGGTTCTGCATAGTCAATATGAGGAACCTGTTACTAAATTAAGAAGCAGAACCTCAACGATAATAATTATTACCTGAGCTACATGCAAATTGGCATAGAGAGATCAGATTAGGGAGATGAATACATGGCTCAAAGACTGGTGTGGGAGAAGAGAGTTCTGGTTCGTGGGGCACTGGCACCAGTACTGGAGAGAGTGGGATCTGTACAGTTGGGTTGGTCCACACATGGACCATGCTCTTGCAAGCCTCATAATTAGGGAAGTAGGAAAGGCTTTCTCTCAGAGGGTCTTGAGTCTTTGGAACTCTCTTCCTGAAAAGGTGGTGGAAGCAGAGTCCTTAAATATTTTTAAGGCAGAAGTGAATAGATTCTTGGTGAGTAAGGGGGCGATAGGTTATCAGGGGTAGGTGGGATGCAGATTTCAGGATATCAGATCAGCCATGATCTTATTGAATGATGGAGCAGGCTCAAGGGGCCGAATGGCCAACTCCTGCTCCTCGTTGTATGTTTATATGTAAGTTCATATGCTCCAGCCTTTTGTATTAGAAATTGCTTTCACCTCTAACCCTCAACCGAAACAGATAGCAGATTTGTATCATACCATAAGCATGCTCTTTCCAAAAGAGATGGAATTACAATGGTTCAGAGGGGAGAAAAGAATCAAAAGTGAGAAATATACAATAAGCATGGGGGAATTTGCCATTGAATAAGGACTGTTCAGAACAGCAAAGCTAACTTTGTCTCTAATCCCTGATGATGATCTAATCTTATCCAGAATGAATGTTGATTATCCAAAGAAAATCATAATGCCCACTGAGTGAAATGTTCTACTTGATCTAAAAATGTAGGGGGTGATTTTCAGTTGTTAGCTTTACCTAGATATCAGAGGTACAGTTGAAGCTACTGAGAATAATCATTGGTCTTGATTATGCAATCAGACTATGTGTAATTGCAGCATGCTGTTCGGTTGGAAGAGATGACAGGGTCAATTTTATTAGCCCACACTGCTCCAGTGTTGGATCAAGATATCATGCCTGCATTGTGCTTTGTCTGTTGCCTGAGCTACAGATGATTTGGTGTTCTGGAGCTATTAAGTGGCCCAGTTGCACCTTTGGGAGGGACTCACTCCTGGGAAGGGCTTGAAGTGGTATAAAGGCGGGGATGGGAGGGGGTGGGGGGTGGGGGGGGGGAGGTGGTATGGTTAACTGCAGGGCTGGTCAGCAACATTCCGACCTTTAGCTGTTTGTTGGAAACAGCAGCTGGAAGACTCCAAGGCCTGACGATCCAGCAGGTCACAAGTAGGCCTCTTATCATAAGGAATCCTGTGGCCTGCTACTGGATCCAATTTTGGCTTTCTGAGCTGAGGAGGTTTTCATTGCAATCTCATCATCAGTTTTTTTGGGTGCCTATGTGCCTGGGTACCTCATGCCTGTCATAGAAGGAAATAGTAGGCTGACACATTCTCTCTGACCACAGTTACATGTGAATTTAGTATAGTTAGATGCTATGGATCTCCCATCAATTCCTCCCAAACGCTTGTCACACTGTGAGCCAACTGGCCTCAGTGAATTCTGTCTTTCACACAAAGGTTTCCAATCTCACTGTTGAAGATCCTGCTTTGGGCTGTTCTCCCAAAGGACACTTTCTCTTGGATATGTTCCACAAGGGTCCAGCTTCGGGGTTTCGAACTCTCCCTCCGATGTTCTCTCCCTGGATCGCTATGTGCATTCAAGCTTCCTTCCACACACTGTCTCTTAGATTCAGCCATGCCAACAGAACACCACTGCATCACATTCCCATAGTAAAGAGTTACAGACCTTCGGCTGTCTCCTTGGATCTTCTAACTTCTCAAAAGCCTATTTTGCTTTAAGTCTGCAACCCACAGCTTTCTCCCTTCAAGTTTGGACCCTTCCCTGCTGCTCCTTACTTTAACTTCCACTGAACAGAATCTTGTTCCAAATTTCTGTCCTTGTCTTTTGACTTAACTTAAAGGGCTTCTTGGCGCCTTTCTCTTTTTCCCTTAGGACCTGCTCCCTGCAGTTCCCTCTCTCAGTAGACTGCTGACAACCTGGTATCTCTCTTGAGATCCAGGTCTCACTTGACATTCACTGTTGCTGTCACTTTAGAAGAACTCACCCAAAATTCATAGACTAATTTTCCACATCAAGCTGCTAGTACATCAGCTAGAGAGATACTTAAACTGCTTCCACCACCTTAAAGCATAATCACTAACTGAACTCAAACAGCTTTTGGTTTCTCCTTGTCTCTGTGTGGGCCTCCTGTTGCTAGGCAACAGCGCAGCCTTTTCTACCTTGTGTTTGTTTTAACTCCCCTTCAAGAGTCATAAAACCTCATTATAATGCAGGCATCTTTTAAAGTAAAACCTAAGACTCAAGATCCCCCCTTTCTTAACACACAAATACAAAAACACAAATCAAACTTAAACCTAAAGCTAAAACTCATTCTTAACACCCACAAATACAAATATTACTTACATAAACTATCTCTATGTGAAATAAGTTATAGTCCAAACTCACTTCCTAGTGGCCATGTCCACAGTATGGGAAGTTTTCATAAGTCTTCACTGGTGCTAGGTTGCCAATCAGAAAGGCCACAGGATAACTGGTGGGGATGGGGGGGAGAAGGGCATTGTGGAAATGGATAACTATCACATTGGTGAATCACATTGGTGCTGTTTTGAGTTTGATTTCTGGCATATTGAGAACTTCACTACAAAATTTCCACACAGAAATGCTCCAGTATTAATTTTTTTCACCTTTAGGAACATAACCTTCAAAATAAAAGAAAAAGATGCAGAATATATATAGCAGATACACAGATGCACAGGAAGCGAGCGAGGATGGCAGAATAAGTGGGGGGAGGGAAGGGACAATTTGACGAGTCATCTTGAATAATTTCTGAATGGAAAATTTCCACACTGTTGACTGGCTGCATGCCTCAGCAAGATCAGCAAGGGGCCCAAGATCATGAGAGGCTAGCACCAGTTAGAACTAGTTGCACCACTTAAAGCCAGTTTGCACCTCTTAGAGGGGCAGCGCAATGTGGCTGGAGTAGGTGCTGAAAGCCATTCTGCAATTCTGACCTGGGAAAGATACAAGAATGGCACAACATAGGAGAGAGTGGGCTCCAAGATTTTCAGATGCTGCTTTGGCAGCCTTGTTGGAGGAAGTGCAGAGGAGGAGAGATGTGCTGTATCCATAAGTGATCAGGAAATGCTTCAGGTTAACTATCAGAAGGCAGGGGGACCAGATATTCATGGCAGTCAAGCCACAAAGTGTCACAAAAAGTTCAATGACCTCAAACAAATGGTCAATGTCAGTTGAGTGTATCTTCAAATGCCATACCCTACCACTGTAATCCTAATCTCTGACCCTGCTCAATTCACCACATTCACATCATCACTTTCTGACAATCTCTGTCAATCGGGACAGATATTTAACATTAATAAATTCACCTCACCCTCACAGGCTTAGCATTACTGCAAACTGCACAACCACATCTCATTAGCTTATACACACTCCCAGTTATTCAAACATGAGTGCCAGGTGACCCAAACAGATTACACCATACTCACTTACACACATTCCCCTCTCTTGCAGTAGAAGTGATACAAATCAGAGACAGCAGAGGCAACTCATGGATGGCAGGCATGCTGAAATGTACTCAGCCCCATGGAGGAGATGGTGCTGGCCATTATTCGAATGTCCCTTGCTGAGACTGTAGGCAGCAGCAGGGCTGAAATAATAGATGTTAGAACACAGTCCCTAATCCTTCTACTCACACCCTGCTTCTGTGTCTTTCTACATCCTTTTTTCTGATTTAGAAGCTGTAGAAGCACACACCTCTTGCTCCCCGATCCCCACAGCCCCTCACCACAATCCTATCCTTGTGAAAAAGCAAAAATGCGACAGATGTTCGAAATCTGAAATAAAAACAATAGATGTCTGAAATACTCAGCAGGTCAGGAAGCACCAATGGAGAGAGAAACAGAGCTAACATTTCATATCAATAACTTTCCATCAGATGCCTATCCTTGTGCATTTGTCCTTTCAGATGTCTAAGAACTGCAACCTGGTGAAGCAACAAGAAGACAATGAAAATGAACACTGTCACTCTCACAGCAGCTCAGATACTGACACTGTGTACTTTAGATGGTAGCTTAGAGACATGCACGTGGTGAGACACTGGGCATGAATGGCCTGCAGCAGGTCAGGGACCATGGGTAACACAGCTGCTAGCTCCCTGGAGGATGTACATGAATGCTGCAGCAGAGGACTCAGACAAGTACTGGGACAAGCTACAAAAGAAGATGGGTACGCACAATGAAATAATTGGTATATTGGTAGGCCTATTAACAATGCGATGGAGCATGGAGGAGTTCAGCATCAACTTTACAGGGCACTGTGTAGAGAATGGAGCCCATCCTTTCCAGAGTGGAAGTGGGAGCACCTCCATTGACACCCACCATAATGCAGCATCTGAGGACCGATGACTCAACTTCCATTGCAGCAAATGCAGAACTCACCCACTGTCTGGGTGCTACAATAGAAACTCAAACTTCTGCACTGCGAGGTCAGCTTGCTACCATGAAAGCTCAACTGGGACCATCATGATTGTAGATACCAGTGTTTATAAAGGTTTGCAAGGTATTCATTTATGGGATGTGGGCATTGCTGGCTAGGCCAGCATTCATTGCCCATCCCAATTGCCCTTGAGGCGGTGATGGTGAGTTTTCTTCTTGAACCACTGCAGTCCATGTGGTGTAGGTGCTGTTAGGGAGGGAGTTCCAGGATTTTGATCTAACGCCAGTGAATGAATGGGGATATATTTCCAAGTCAGCATGGTGAATGGCTTGGAGGGGAATCTCCAGGTGGTGGTGTTCCTATGTATCTGCTGTGCCTGTCATTCTACATGGTAGCGGTCGTTGGTTTGGTAGAAGCTATCTAAGGAGCCTTGGTGAGTTTCTACAGTATACGTTGTAGATGGTACACACTGCCACTGTTTGTCGGTGGTGGAGGGAGTGAATGTTTGAGGAAGGGGGGGCCAATCAAGTGGGCTGCTTTTTCCTGGATGGTGTCAAGCTTCTTGAGTGTTGTTGGAGCTGCACTTGTCCACACAAGTGGGGAGTATTCCATCACAATCCTGACTTGTGCCTTGTAGATGGTGGACAGGTATTGGGGAGTGAGGAGATAAGTTACTCGCCGCAGGATTCCTAGCCTCTGACCTGCTCTTGTAGCCACAGTATTTATACGGCTATACTGCTTCAGTTTCTCATCAATGGTAACCCCAAGGATATTGATTATGAGGGATTCAGCAATTGTAATGCCATTGAATGTCGAGGGGTGATGTTGAGATTTTCTCTTGTTGGAGATGGTCATTGTCTGGCACTTGCATTGTGCGAATGTTACTTGCCACTTGTCAGCCCAAGCCTGGATATTGTCCAGCTCTTGCTGCATTTGGACACGGACTGCTTCACTTTCTCAGGAGTTGCTAATACGGCTGAACATTGTGCAATCATCAACAAAAATCCCCACTTTTGACTTTATGATGGAAGGAAGGTCATTGATGAAGCAGCTGAAGATGGTTGAGCCTAGGACACTACCCTGAGGAACTCCTGCGATGATGTCCTGGAGCTGAGAAGATTGACCTTCAACAACTACAACCATCTTCCTTTGTGATAGATCTGACTCCAACCGAGAGCTATCCCCTGATTCTCATTGACTCCAGTTTTGCTAGGACTCCATGATGCCACACTTAGTAAATTGCTGCCTTGATGTTAAGGGCAGTCGCTCTCACCTCACCTCTGGAATTCAACTCTTTTCGTCCATGTTTGAACCAAGGCTGTAATGAGGTCAGGAGCTGAGTGGCCCTGGCAGAACCCAAACTGGGTATCAGTGAGCAGGTTATTGCTAAGCAAGTGCCGCTTGACAGCACTGTTGGTGACCCCTTCTATTACTTTACGGATGATCGAGAGTAGACTGATGGAGCATTAATTGGCTGGGTTGGATTTGTCCTGCTTTTTGTGCACAGAACATGCCTGGGCAATTTTTCACATAGCCAGGTGGATGCCAGTGTTGTAGCTGTACAGGAACAGCTTGGTTGGGGGCGTGGCAATTTCAGGAGCACAGGTCTTTAGCACTATTGCCGAAATATTGTCAGGGCCCATGGCTTATGCAGTATCCAGTGCCTTCAACCGTTTCTTGATATCACGTGGAGTGAATCGAATTGGCTTTAGACTGGCATCTGTGATGCTGGGAACCTCCGGGGGAGGCCGAGTTGGATCATCCACTCGGCTCTTCTGGCTGAAAGTTGTTACAAATGCTTCAGCCTTTTCTTTTGCACTGAAGTGCTGGTCTCCTCCATCGTTGAGGATGGGGATTTTTGTGTAGCCTCCTCCTCCAGTGAGTTGTTTAATTGTCCACCATCATTCACAGCTGGATGTAGCTCTGCTGCTGAGCTTTGATCTGATCCGTTGGTTGTGGGGTGGCTTAGCTCTGTCTATCACTTGCTGCTTATATTGTTTGGCACTCAAGTAGTCCTGTGTTATGGGTTCACCAGGTTGACACCTCACTTTTAGGTATGCCTGATGCTGCTCCTGGCATGCCCTCCTGCACTCTTCATTAAACCAGAGTTGATCCCCTGGGCATGGTGGCAATGGTTGAGTGGAGGATATGCCAAGCCATGAGGTTACACTCTGTGGTTGAGTACAGTTCTGCTGCTGCTGATGGTCCACAGTGCCTCATGGATGCCCAGTCTTCAATTGTTAGATCTGTCCAAAATCTATCCCATTTAGCTGGGTGATAGTGCCACACACATGAAGATGGGACTTCGTCTCCACAGGGACTGTGTAGTGGTCACTCATACCGATACTGTCATGGACAGATGCATCTGCAGCAGGCAGATTAGTGAGGGTGAGGCCAAGTATCTTTCTCCCCCTTGTTGGTTCCCTCACCACCTGTCATAGACACAGTCTAATGGCTATGCCCTTAAGGACTCGGCCAGCTCGGTCTGTGATGGTGCTTCTGAGCCACACATGTGATGGACATTGAAATCCCCTACCCAGAGTACATTCTGCGTCCTTGCCACCCAAGTGGTGTTCAACATGGAGGACGACTGATTGATCGGCTGAGGTGGATTATGGGGGGAGGCGGAGGTGCGGTACGTGGTAATCAGCGGGATGTTTCCTGGCCCATGTTTGACCTGATGCCATGAGACTTCATGGGGGCTGGAGTTGATGTTGAGGACTCCCTGGGCATCTCCCTCCTGGCTGTATATCACTGTGCCGCCACCTCTGCTGGGACTATCCTGCCGATGGGACAGGTGGTGTTGGTGTCTGGGACATTATCTGTAAGGTATGATTCCGTGAGTGTGATTATGTCAGGCTGTTGTTTGACTAGTCTGAGATAGCTCTCCCAATTTTGGCACATGCCCCAGATATTAGTAAGGAGGACCTTGATGGGTTGACAGGCTGCCACTTTCGTTTCTGGCACCTAGGTTAATACCATGTGGTCCCTCCAGTTTCATCCCTTTTTATTGGCTTTTTAGTGTTCGATAGTGGTTCTGAGAGGCTTGCGAGGCTATTTCACAGGGCATTTAAGAGTCAACCACATTCCTACGGATCTGGAGTCACATATAGGCCAGACCAGGTGAGGATGGGAAATTTGCTTCCCTAAAGGACATTAGTGAACCAGATGGATTTTTACGACAATTGACAAGGCTTTCATGATCATCATTGGACTTTTTTATTTCCAGGTTTTTATCGAATTCAAATTCCACCATCTGGAATTCCAACGCCTCCCCCCAGTATCACAGCTGTTCATCAATCTGACCTCCAACAGATTTTACTATAGAAATGCAGAGGCACTGCCCTTGGGGAATGGGAGTACCCCCGATGAGCAGAAACCTACTATTCTCTCTCAGGATGACAGCATTTGTGCTCCCACCAATGCCACTCCATCCTCACTGTTGCCCATTAGCCAGCCATCCTGGACTGCTGCTGCACATGTTGCGATGGTACAGTTAAAGGTGGGTCTTCCACACCCTGGGCTGCTTGAGGTCATCCCCTAAGGTTACCAGCAAACCTTCCATCAAACATGCTGCAGCCACTGGAGTAGCACTGCACAGGAGCACTAGGACAGGAAAAGTCACACGAAAGGCAGGCACCAAGAGAATGCACGAGAATGATTAACTTATGTTTTAATGTAATAAAGCATACTTTGATTTTTAAATTTGGTTTGGAATGTTTATTTTATGTTGACCTTTATTTTTACATTGTGGTGAAGTAGATACCGTGATGGGTAGCAGCAGAGAAGGTAAGGTGTGGGATATTTGGTGAATGGGGAATTGAGGTTGCCTTTACTGGTCCCACAGTCAGATGAGTTATTTATGGACAGTCCAGTTAGAAAGGGTCTGTCTAAGCTGCCTCCTCCTTTCTTTCTCTTGCTCCTCTCCTCCCTCCTTCTCCCAGCTTGCTTATAGCTGCTGCCCTAATGATGGCAACGTTATGCAGCATACAAGGGAACACCATGAATCTTGATACTACTCTGATGAGTACTGCAGGGATCCTGCAGTGCGTCCAACATGTAGAATCATTGGGTGGAATCATCCCAGATTTGCACTAAGTGTGGTAGTGGGTGGGTAAAGTGTTTTACCCACCAGCTGCAATGGTGGGTTTTCACGTGTATCACCCCAAACACACCACATTATTTATGCATACCTGGGAAACACGCCCTTTCCATGGCATGCAGGGTCTCATTCACTCGCCTGCCATCACCTCACTGCTCCATCACCCTGGGTGCCATATTTAAAGTCCAGCTACATGCACACATCTCAGTGCTTCCAGACCACAACTGTTGCACAGAAAACATGGCCCTGAAAGGCAAAAAGACTGCAGCCCCTGGTTCAGTAACGCATCACTGCACTGCCTTTTGGATGCCATGGAGTCCTGCCAGGATATCCTTTACCTCCACTCTAGCTGCAGGATAGGCAGCAACCTCACTAATCCGGCTTGGGAAGCAGTGGCAATGGTGGTCAGAATGATCTCCTCCAACCCACCAGGGTAATTCACTATTCACACACTCACAAACCCATCACACATCCACAGGGCCCTCATTCACTGCCGGGTCAAGGGACATCACCATTCAATCTCTCACACTCACCGTCATTGTCCTCATCACATCCATGGGACCACTCACCACCCACACATGCCAGGCACACTTATCATCTGGCCTGGTAGATGTCCTGCTTACACTTTCCCCATCTCTATTCATGCAGGACAAGCTGGCACACAACAAGAGGGAGAGGTCACAGACCGGTGGAGGAATGCCTGAAATCAACGTCCACACGGACTTTGAAAACAGAGCCATCCAGCTGGCTGGTGAGGATCGGGGCTGGTCTTGTGCTGACGGTGAGGTCACTGGTGCTCAACTAAGTGGGGGTCCAGCAGTGCAACATCCAGCAGACAACCATTCTCTGAGTGATGTGTCCTGTTTCACAGGCCACTGCCATACACTAATTATCACTCCTTGCCCCCACAGGCACATCTGGGAAACAGCCAATGGAGTCCATGACCCAGAGCCTAAAATCAAGCCCCGAAGAAATCTCTGAAGGGGAATCTGGAGGCATTGTCCTTGAAGTCCCATCGCAGCGCTCACCCACACCCTCCACCAGTGCAGAGACACACACCTCAGTGGGACTTAGCTTTAGGATAGCCTCAGGATCACAATCCGGTGAGCACATCACACTCTCTGATCCACAACAGGTGGAGGCAGGACTTCCCTGGTGTCTGGCACTCGGAGGGCTGGTGGAGGCCAGAAGTTTCCTGAGCACCAGCCAGATGATGAGCCTCTGGACTCGGTCATGTCATGTCACAGTCGCTGGAGTTGCAAAGGCAAGCTCGGGAACTGAGGAAGTGAAGGTCATTGCACTCCTCAGATTGTAAGGCTGATGGAGGAGTCCCTCTACCTTCAGGCTGAGATGATAGGGTCAGCATGCCAATGCACTGAGGTCACCACTTGGAGGATGGCAGCTGCCATAGAGGCCTGGGTCCAGGACATCGCTCCTGCACTGCCACGCAGGCTTAACTCCATCGCTGACGCCATAGATAGCCTCCAACAGTGTGTATGCAAGAGGGGTGCAGGTTAACTCAATATTACTCCAGCTACCCCTTCTCCTCAAGGAGTCAGCCTGGGACCCTCAGGCACACATAGGGAGGAAGGTCAGCAGGTGCACACTCTGGGGCCATCCACTCAGGTGGCTCTGGGACTGACTGGCCCATCTGACTCCCCTCTTCCTGTGACCTCCACAGATCCAACTCACGGCCCTCCAGAGGACGCCTGCCAAGGTCAACACAGACAGGGCATAGCAGTCAGCAGGCTGCCTCCACCTCCGCTGTGGATGACCAGGGAGCACCAAGATGTAGCAGCAGGGTTAGGAAGGTTAAGAAGGATTAGTCGCATGTAAGGGGTGGTGGTTGAGCTTCACCTCTGACTTCTGAGTGGTCCGAATCGCTCCCACTCCCTGGGTTCCAGACCTTGGACTTATTTGGGGGTTGTGACAAAGAGCAGCAGACAACTGGTTTTGGTGCAAGAAAAAAACTGGGTTTATTGAAATCACAAATGAATTTATAACATTAGGATTACACTGAGATTATACAGGCTTACAAAGTACACTTAGTTAAGAGTGGGGAACACATGGCATAACGAGGGAAAATCACGCTACTAATCTCCTCAATCTTGTCCCACCCCCAAAACCTAACTAGATTGAAGTAGGAGAGGTCAGGGATCATGCTCACTAACCAGAGTTCCCTGACGGTTCGAAATTCAGCAAGGTAAGCTGGTTGCAGTTTTGGGGTACGCTTTTTGTGTCCTCTGGGGCCTGCCATCCCCACATGGTCCTGGTCTGTGAAATCTGTGAAGATTCTTCCATTGGGTGGAGGGCGCGGTTGTGGGTGGTCGATCTTCGTGGAGGGCTGCAATTGCGACCTTGTTGTCTTCGGTTGAGCCTGCCACCCTGTGCCCCTTGCCTGTGGGCCTGCAAACTTCCAGATCTCCTTCCTCTGCTTGGCTCAACTACCTCTCCCTGCTTAAACTCTGCTTCAACCACTCCAAAACCTGCTCACCCTCCTTCATAACTGATGGCCCAGTTATACTGTTTTTTTTCGAATTTCTAATCTGAATTCCAAATCAATGTTAGTTCTTTGTCTGATTTTGGTGGGCTTCTTCAGGTGATTGTTGTCTCGTTGTTTTTAATGGGCTCACATGATGTTCATCATTGTCTTCCTGTCCCCGTAACTAGTCTTGAACTGAAAGCCCTTGTATATGTGGAGTATTGATAGGTTCACATAATTACATTGATTGCTGCCTTCCTGCCTTAGTAGTTAGTAACGATTATTTATGAAAGATTTTGATGGGCTTTAGTTCTGTGTATGATGAAGTCTTTCTCTGGATTGATTGTTTTAAAGGGAAGAATGCGTATTCTGTCTCCTCTCGTTGTCTGGTTTCAGGCACCTATCCACACTGCACTCAAAAAGCCCGGGCATGTCCAGTCCCAGGCCTTCATGGGCCTAGCCTCCTGTCTGCAGGGTTCTACACTTAATTCAGCAGTTGGGTCCTCTGCCATAAAAGTCCAAAATTCATATCCTTGTTGATGATATGAAAAATGTGGGAATTTTGAGAACCCTTCACGCACAGTGTGGGCACAGGTGTTAATCACTTGTACATAATGTTCACTATTGTCAATAAACTTCCAAGAATGCCTCCCTACCTATGACTCCTTGTCTTGATGAGCAGTGTTCTTGTCACTCAAATATGAAACCCTTCTGCACAAGAAAAAGGCAGGTATCTCAGTCCAGGGCATCTTCCCTGTGCTCTGTGCAGCCTTCAGACCAAAGCGATGGTCTGGCCTCACACTCCCTGGAAACATTTATGATGCCTGCACCTCAGCGGTGCTGGTCATGGCTGTCAGAATATAGTGGGCAGTCTCCACAGAGTTCTCTCATTCTCCCTATGTGCTCTCAGTACCTTTAAGGTGGAGCTGGACCCATCTCTTCAGCATCTGTGACCACTGATGCTGTGCTCCTGAAGAACCCAGGTGCTGAAGGCAGACAAAGGATCAGATGCTTCTAAAGTTTTATGGCTGTGTCTCTATGATATGACCCTGATCACGGAGCGCAAGTGAGCTGCCCTCGGCCAGACAGGAGTCAGACATTCTCAGAGGCTATGTGAAGACCCATGGAGTGTCCTTACTACATGTTGTCATCATCCTCCTGCAATCAGCCTACTATTAGGGCCTCCATTGTGTCTCCATGACAGGAGCATTCTCACAGAGGGTATTAGCGCTGCCATAAGCCAGACTGGAGTCAAACGTTCACAGATGCAATGTGAGGATCTATGGGGTCTCCTCACTGCATGTCATCACCATCCTCCACAAATCTAGCAGCTATGAGGGCCTCCCGAGCATGCCTGCCTCCTCTAGCCAGTGTGAGGTCCTCATCCCCATCATCGTCGCCTCCAAGGGCCTCCTCATCCTCATCCCAGTCGGCATCCTCCTCATCGGCGGAGACCTCCGGCTCCTCGAGCTCCTCCTCCGCCAGCTTGTCTCCCCATTGCAGTGCCGGGTTGTAAAGGGCACAGCAAATGATGAAGATGTATGACACTCTCTGTGGACTGTATTGCAGGGCTCCACCAGACCAGTCCAGGCACCGGAACCACATCTTCAGCATCCTGATGGTCTGCTCCACCAAGTTGTGAACTGCAGCATGAGCCTCATTATAGCATCGCTCTGCTGCTATCTGAAGCCACCGGACGGGTGTCATTAGCCATGGCCTCTGCAGGTAGCCCTTGTTCCTGAGGAGCCAACCCTGCAGCTTCTGTGGACCCTGGAAGACTTCAGGGATCTATGACCAATTGAGAATGTAAGAGTCGGGCACATGCCCTGGAAACCGTGTGCACACCTGAGCGAAATGCACAAAGTTTTATGTCCTCGTGAAGATGGCATCCGTGACCTCATGGGAGCATTTGTGGGTGGAGGCTTGTGACATCCCACAGAGGTCACATGTGGAGCCCTGGAAGGAGCCATTGGCATAGAAATTGAGTGCAGCGATCACTTTCACAGCCACTGGTTGCATCCAGGCCCTGTGGCGACAAATCCTGCAACAAGTGGCAGATGGGACTGTCCAGTTCCCGAGAGATGCGCAGTTGACGGCTGCACTGATTCTCAGTCATCTGCAGGAATGACCTATAAACCCTGGGTGTCGCTAGGCACTGACCAGTGACGACTCACTGTGGCTCCTTGGCAGCATGAACGGGAGCCCCAGCCGTCTCTTCTTCCTGAGGTTGCTGTTCCTGCCTCTGTGCAGCCAGGAGCCTCAGTCTCCCTCTCGTCCATCGTCTTCACTCTCTGTAGGCCAGCAGGCATAAAGTTAGTTTACCAGGCTCCATGATCCTGATGTACTCCTCCTGCAGGATGAAAGAGAGAGACACATGGTCAGCACGGGTGTACTAAGAACCTGTCCTGGTTAAGTATGAAGTTCTCTTAATGCATTGTGGAGAGTGCTGGCCACCACTTGGATGGTGCTGTGTGATGCATTGCATGGCTGCCCGAAACCCCACCCACCTCCAGGCCACTCCACCCAACCAATTGGCGGCAGCTTTGCCCATTGGACTGCATACTGTGCTCCCAGCTCAGACGCAGGCATTCTCCTAACCTGCGCTGCAAGGCTGCACTGTTAGCTTGAAACATGGGGAGGACCCGGTCCAAATCAGATGCTGACATTGCAAGGGGCTGTAAGCACTTCCAGCAGTGACTGTTCCATGGCCAGCTTTAATGAGGAGATTGTACAACGTACGCAGTTGTTCTGCAATCCATTAAAATGGTCATGACTCTACAGTCTGTGCCGGTGGTGGTTGTGGTGGTGGTGGGGGGTGGTGGTGGGGTGGAGGGGTGGGGAGGGGGGGGCGGGGGGGGTGCATGGGGGAAGGTGGATGAAAATGTTTTGGAGCACATGGTGACACTTTGAAAACTCTGCATTGCTTGAGTGGGCAGATAAGCTAGACTCTAATCATATCAATGTGGCTGTGCCTGAACTGTCTCAGTTGCAGAGGAATGGTCACTTTATATAGGTTTTCCGATTGTGTAGCCACTTCCCTCGCCTACCCTATCCCCCACACTGAATGCTTGTGTGCTATATTCAATGGCTGGGCTGCCCCACCCACTCCAGTCATCTCGAAGGCTGGGCTACCCTTACCCCCAACCCCTCAACGTCTCTCAAGCTTGAAGCCCAACAGGCGACCCTGGCGAGTGCCTTACAATGTTACTGTGTACTCACCTCCGAGTTCCCATCAAAGTGTAGGTTGCCAAATGCATTCCTTTAATGTGCAGTTGTGAAACACGTCGGCGGGAATGGACGATCCAGTGGGGGCGGGGGATGGGAACAATTCCAAAGGGCTTGCCTAATAATGATATGCTGATGTATTGCAATGAGTTTCCCGACGTCTAATGGCAGGAAGCGCAGCCTGGGGCACTTGTCTTCAATTGCCTCTCCTGGTCACATGATTCAGATTTTTGCATCGTTTCCCCTTTCTGCACAGGTGGGTTAGGCCCACCCTCGACCCAAAGAACTCAAAATATTGAACTACACATGTGCAGCCCACTCCCGGTCTGCTCATGCATCGAAACCCCAAGGTCTGTCGGGACTTGGAGTTCCTGAACTCGCTTCTCAACTCCAAGATAAGTCAGGCTTTCTTAACAGATGATGGAATAGTTATCCCAAGAGCATTGAGACTTAAAATCTTACAACGTTTACATCAAGGTCATTTAGGCCAAGTACAAAACCAGGGCATGGTGTTCAGTTTGGTGGCTGGATCTCTCCAAGTCATTGGAAGAAATGATATTCAGATGTATCACATGTTCAATTCAAACAGGGATCAAAAGATTCTTGTTGAAAGAACTACTAATGTCACCTTCTTTTCCTAAAGGATCAATAAGAAGACACAGAAGAGCTTTAATTGCAATTGAGCAGCTGAGTGATAAACAAGTACCAGAAAGGCCACAATCATCACAAATGAAAGAAGACACCAAAGCTGGTGATCCTGAATCATCTACTACTTTGAATTCTGTTCAACAGCATCTGGATGACCGACATCAGAAAGAGAATGCTTTATTCCCTTCAAACGGATGGAGAACTAGGTACAGTAGACTCATGAAGGTACCACAATATTATTGATGTAAGAGAACATGGAGAGAGAAAGAAAAACATTTACCTAAGAGAGCAAAAGGAGGCTACATTTCTCATCGGACTACAAAACACTGAAATGTTCAGAATGACTGGGAGACTGAAACATAAGATTTCCAAGAATGTCAGAGAATGTTGAAGTCCGAACTGAGACCTGGTGGGAGATGTAGTATAATGGAGTATGTTAGACTAAGTCCTATCAAGGATTAACAGTCTTTGAAGTAATTGAAGGTAGTGACATATGCTCATGTGATCTGAGACTCTAGCATGGTCAGAAGCTAGTGTAGGATGTTCTCATAACTGTAAATATATTACAATAAAATTAGTGTCTAGCAGCCAGCAGACTTAAGAATATATTGAACTACTCCAGCCAACATCACAATAATATAAAATGCTACCATTTTAAGTATTCGTGAGGAGTTAACTTGTTGTGCTTGACCTCTGTCCTGGCTAAGAAAAAAATGTATTGTTTGATAATCAACCATACAAAGGTTATTTAATAGTGAAAGTGAAAGACTGACTTGGTTCTGCTGCAAATGTACAGCTACGCATGGATATAGTTCTCAGAAAATGCTTTAGAAGCTTGAAGTTCTCACAGAAAGATGAAAATTTTGACATTTTGCTGTGTTGTATCATTGATTTCAACATCAGCTAAAGTATTACTGATCTAAGTTCTCTTTTAGTATTTGAAAATGACAAAATGTCGGTGGATAATAAAAGTGTTTGGAGAGTTTTTGCTTCCGTTGCAGTTAACACCTTCAAGTAAAAACAGAAATTGCTGGAAATGCTAAGCAGGCAGCATCTGTGGAGAGAAAAGCAAAGTAATGGGGCAGGATTATTTTATCTTATTTAAAAAAAAATAAAATCTCCAAGTTGATGGGAAATGATTAAATAAAACTGTATGTGTGTGGTCGGCTTTGACTGGCGTCTCAGCTACTGCCCTTTGCCAGGGTAAGCTATGCAAAGCTGGCTGATGAGCTCGAACAACCACTTTGAGTTTGAAGCTGCATTTACACACCAACGTAGTTGTTACAAATAAACTCAGTTTTTGATTTTTTTTTTGTTCCATGCAATACAAATTTAGAGTAATAGTAAAAAAGTTCAGGTAAGGTATGATAAGTGCAGTCCAAATCAGCAATCCCTTACAGCTTTAGTTTGCAGTAAGCAGATAGCAATAAAAATTTGCCTTGAAATAACTCTCTATCGATCCAGTCCAGGTTTGTTACTGCAGTGTGATTATGACATTGTTTAAATGCCTCCAGGTTGTTTTGGTTTAAGGTGCTAGCAAAGAATGTTCAGCAGGGTGTAATTAAGCAATAATGGAGGTTTTATCAAAAAGGAATGCTTTAGTTTATTTTGGGGACAATTAGGACGACAAGGTTTTTAGAATTCAGCAGGAGAGGCAAAAGGAGGTTGGGGAAAGTGGAGGAGAGAGAATTTTAAGCACAAGCATGGTTGGAGGCAGATTATAGATTAACACTTGCAATAAAAGAGCAATCAGGAAGAAGGTAGCTAGAAACACTCCCTTGAGTCACCTGGAGAGTGAATGATTCACCATGGATGAATAAAAGTATTACAGACACAAGATGTCAATAAAATGTGAATTTCATTTTATATTTGTCCAAATTCTTGGAAACTGCAAGGAAGCTCTGTTCATTTTGCCAAGCAAATTATTTGATTACAATTACATAAGGAATAATCGAAAAGCAAATGCTAAGCATCTTACTAAAATTATGGCCAGGTAATAAAAGTGTGTCAAATTACATTTTCTATGTAAGATAAAATCAAAGATCTTTATTGCTTCTCTGTTCAATTACGCAAAACATTACTGAAATAACTCTTGGATTTTGAAACCTGTGTGAACATGAAATGGAAGCATTAACAGTGAATTTATATGAGAGAGCAATTTGATATTGTTACAGCCCTTTGTTTCATTTGAAATTGTCTACTTTTTATTGAGTTACAGTGGACTGTGTTTCAAGATAATCAAATTAATGAGGAACATTTGGGCTGCACTGCTTACCATACCTTACCTGAACTCTCTTATTATTGCTCTAAATGTGCATTGCATTGCTAATTCAGCACAATGCTCTAATTTGGCTATGTCCCAAGCCTGTGGCTTGCAAGCCAAATCCAACTTATGGTCTGATGCCCATTGATGTTGAATATTTGATTTCTCCAACTGTTAGAATCAGCTGGTGGGTCAATGAAAATATTTAGACAGTACTATGAGTTTTTTTTGCAGCAGGAGCACTGTCACGTTTCAAGAATATTGATTATTTGACCTAGGATATTATGCAGTTTTGGATTACATTTACATATTACCATGTTAAATTCGGTGCATGAGGGATTCATGGAATTCAAACTAACAGGAGTGTGGTTTTAATTAAGACAGAATATCTGTTCAGAATGGTATTTTTGTGCTTACCACAACATTGAGACAATGTGGTTTGTTAATATGTTCCAGTGATCATTCACACTCACCAATCTACTGGAATAGTAACCCCAGCAGGGTGGAAAGAGATTAGTTCCAAGCAGAGCTGACACTTAAGAGGACAGTAGCAGGTTCAATTAGCAGCACAACTGCCTAATCCTTGATATAGAGAAGGTCAGTGGTTAGGTTTTTAGGCTGCCCAAATAGCTGGATCATAGACAGTCTGCAGAAATTTGGAGTAGAACATCAGAAGGAGAATTTTCTATTCCTAAGACTGGAGATAACTAGCTTCAGAAATTAGTGTGTATGTAAAGTGAACTTAACCCAGTAACAGATGTAATGTCTCATGCCAAGTAAATTGTTTGCAACCTTATTGTCCTAATTGTCCCCAAAATAAACTACTGCCCTCACATCCTCTTCACATGATATACCACCTACTTCTACCTCCGTAACATGACCTACCTTTACTTAAAACTCAACCAGTCAACCACTGGAACCCATATCTTCATGCTTGTCACCTCTAGATTCAACTAATGATCTGGGGGCCAAACCCCATCATCCACCATATCTAAGTTTCATCTCATTTGAAACGTTGCTGTCCTTCCCTTAACTCACACCAAATCCTTTTTATCTAGCAACTCTGTCCTTGGTGACCTACATTAGTCCGTGGTCAGCCAATACCACAAATTTAAAACTGTTATCTTTTTGTTTAAATCCCTCATGACATTATCAGTCTATACTTTTGTAACCTGCTCCAGCCTTACAAACCATCAACTTGAGTCTTTTGTGCATCCCACTCCTCTTGCCCCACCGTTGACCACTGTGCCTTCAGTTGACTAGACCCTGTGTTATTGAATTCCTTACTAAACCTCTCCACCTTCCTACCCCATTTAAGACATTATATCCCAATTTTTTGACCAAGATTTGGTACTACCTTCCTCCTTAGCTCAGCATCATTTTTTTTGTCTCATTACACTTCTATCAAGTGCTTAGGGCATAGATTCATAAAAATTTACCACACAGAAGGAGGTCATTCAGCCCTCGTGATCAGCCAAAAAAGAGATTCAGCCTTATCCCACTTTCTAGATCTTGGTCCAAAGCTTTGTAGGTGCACTTCAAGTGTATATCCAAGTCTTTTTGAATTGTGACATGGCTTTCTGCCTCTACCACCCTTTCAGGCTGTAAGTTCCAGACCACCACTACCAACTGAGAAAAATGATTTCTCTCTTCTACTCCTTCTGTCTTTTATTTTAAATCTATACTCCCTGTTCATTGGCTTCTTTGTTAAGGGACATAGGTCCTCCATCTATTTTATCTAGGCACCTAATAATTTTATGCACCTCAATTAAACCTTTCCTCAATCCCCTCTGTTCCTCAGAAAAGAACAATCTTTCTCCTAACTGAAACTTTGCAACCCCTAAAAAAACTGTCCATTCCCCTGACTCTGACCATGATAACCTAACAGCAAAAGGATAAGCATTGGTGGGTGCAATTCAGATACAGGGTGCCTGGATATGTATGTGGGTGAGAGAGTTAAATATTAAGAGTTTAGAAATGGAAACTTCTGATGCCGTACTCTGCATCGCCTCTGGCCTCACCATCTCTAATTCAGAGTGTACCCCCTCCGCCAATAAAATCAATGGCAACATCTTCTATTGGAGTGAGAGTTTGCAGATGTTTAGCCTGGGTGTACAAAGAAGGAAGTAATGAAGTGGCCCATTGTGATTGGATGAGAGGCTTGTGTTCTAGGAGAGAGAAGAAATAGCAGTGAAGGAAGAAATGTGATATTCCAGGGTTTAATTCAGAGTAAGTGAGAAGTAAAGAGGAGTTTTACCCCTGCAGTGCTTGTAAGGTCATTAAATCTACTCCTGTTCTACAGGTTGGCTCTGGGAATGATGTTGCTGATATTGACTTGCTCAGTCAAGTCTCTCCACAGTGGCTGGCTTATTTGGCATGGCAACCATCAGTCATTTGAAGGAAGAGTACCTATTTTCTAGTTCTGGGATATTCAATAAGTATCTCCACAGCAATACCTGAAAATAGGGGTGGCTTGGCTGTTGAAATTCTGTCACCTGCTACAAATATTTGCTTCACTCGTACCACCAATAAAAATTCAACCTTCCTTTTAAAGGACGCAGGTTGGCTTTGAGAAGCAGCTTCCCTGCCAGATATCCTTCCTTCTCAAAGACAGAGCAGCCAACAAGCAGCAGGATTTGTGCAAGTTTGAATCAGACCTCATTACTAAATAGATTGGGCCTAACACAGGCATTATTGGGCAGGTGTAGTGGTTGCCTCACCCACCAGATGTATGCCACAGATGAAAATCAACTCTGGCCTGCATTAGTTGGGTGGCAAAGCCATACAGTATTATTATGATAGTGTATGTTGTTAGATGTTTCCATAATTTTTGCCTTTTTTTTAAAGACACAATAAATCTGGAAATATTTCAAAGCCCACTGAAAGTATTATTAAATGAAGATGTTCTCCTGAAGTGCAAGGTAACTGGCTATGTTGGTGACACCATTGACCTAAAAAAGGTAGGAGTCCAATGGCTTTTTGAAGAACAAACAGAAGTGTATTTGTTTAATGGAGGAGAACATACGCCAAAGCGACCTGGAGGATACATTTCTCAGAAGGATTTACTAATAGGAGATGCTTCACTTTATCTTCCAAAAGTACAGTTAGCTGATGAAGGAAGATACACTTGCATTGTGTTCATAACTCCTGAAAAAGTAAAACAGACTTCAGCATTGCAGGTGTCAGGTAAGGATTACAAAAGCCATATGCTGTACCTTTGTGTTAAATTATATCAGAAAACATGTAAGTCTAGAAATAATGATTATCTCTTCAGTGTCTCTTAACTTGACCCAAAGCATGGCAAAAACCCTGTTCATACACATAAACAGTATTTCTACTGCACTCCCTGGCATTACTCCACATGGCATTCCAAAGTTATGTCAGTCAGAGTCCTTTGCTGCTGCCCCTTGTTGAGTGTGTGGAGTAGTAAGAGGGTCACTTAATTTAATTTAAAAATGCCTGGCATGTTCTACAACACTCTGGATATAACTTGGGTGTCCACATTCACCCTAAGGTTCTATACTGACACAAAGTCAGATAGTTTGATGTTCAGGATTTTGCTGCTTCTGCTCCCCAGAAAGAAGAATAAATTATCCTATCAGCTTCCTTTAACAAAGAGTGATTTAAAAATGAATCAGCAATATTTTTGTGGGTTTGTTGAGGCTCAACTTGTAGGAAAAGGGCCTGACAAATATAGGTTAATGAGTTCAATGAGTTTAATGTGTACAATACTGCCCACACAGTGATGTAGAAGTGGACATGATTCTCATGCAGGGTCAGTATGGTGTTGGATAGAGCCATGTGCACTGACATACGGACATACGAATTAGGAGCATGAGTAGGCCACTCAGCCCCTCGAGCTGCTTCACCATTCAATAAGAACATGGCTGATCTGAATGCAATCTCAACGCCACATTTCTGCCTACCCCCAATAACCTTTCACCCCTTTGTTAATGAAGAATCTATCTAGCTCTGCTTTAAAAATATTCAAAGACCCTGCTTCCAGTGCCTTTTGAGGAAGAGAGTTCCAAAGACTCACAACTCTCTGAGAGAAAAAATTCTCCTCATCTCTGTCTTAGATGAGTGACCCCTTATTTTTAAACAGTGACCCCTAGTTCTATATTCTCCCACAAGATGAAACATCCTCTCCACATCCACCCTGGCAAGACCCCTCAGGATCTTAAAAGTTTCAATTAAGTCGCCTCTTACTCTTCTAAATTCCAGTAGATACAAGCTTAGCCTGTCCAGCCTTTCCTCGTAAGACAACCCCTCATTCCTGGTATTGGTCCAGTAAGCATTCTCTATACTGCTTATAACGCATTTACATCTTTCTTTAAATAAGGAGATCAGTACTGTACACAATACTCTAGATGTGGTCTCACCAATGCCCTGTACAACTGAAACATAACATCCCTACTTTTGTAATCAATTCCCCTCACAATAAATGATAACATTCTATTAGCTTTCCTAATTACTTGCTGTACCTGCATACTAACCTTTTGTGAATCATGCATTACTGTCAACCCTCTTGAATCTTAGAGCTCTGCAATTTCTCACCATTTAAGCAATAAACTTCTCTTTTATTCTTCCTGTCAAAATGAACGATTTCACATTTGCCCACATTATACTCTATTTGGCAGACATTTGACCATTCACTTAACCTATCTATGTCACTTTGAAGCCTCCTTACGTCCTCTTCACAATTTACTTTCTTCCCTATCTTTGTGACGTCAGCAAATTTCACAACCATTCCTTCGGTCCCTTTATCCAAGTCATTTATATAATTGTAAAAAGCTGAGGCCCCAGCATTGATCCCTGTGGCACACCACTTGTCACATCCTGTCAACCAGAAAAAGACCCATTTATGCCAACTCTGCTTCCCGTTAGCTAGCCAATCTTCCATAAGAGCATGGAGACAGCTCCCAGCGTGTGTACCTTTTACTATATATTTGTAAATAGTGCTAAGAGTCAATAAAGACTTGCAGTTAACCTATGTATGACTACAGAGACTTCTTCAGGCCTACTGAACTGTAACAAACACCCTCCAAAATAACACAAATATAGGACCCACAAAGAGCATTCAGCATATTGGTTTCCCTCCTATCAATGTGTGCACTGGTTGTTGAATGTGCCCTGACTTGCTGCTATTGGGGAAAGGAAGCAGAAATGATTAAAGTTCGGGGCTCCCAGATGAAGTTATGATCCTGTGCATCTTTGTTCTGGTCTGATTTCAAAACACATCCCTAAGAACAGACTAAGACAACTATTTAGGATTTCAATTCATGAAGTTCAATTTCAAAGCAAAGTATTTTTGTTTGTTGGAAATTTATATGACTTGGTGGCACCACAAAACCACTTGTATTCAGACTTGAAAGACATCTTGTGAGAATATAAACAGGGAAAGGAAGATATTTTGGTGAAATGCTTAAGATTTATATTTCCTGGTTTTGTATTAACTTATTTGTATGATTTTGCCAACATGCTGCTGTTATGTTATTAACCTACTCAACCTATACCTAAATTTACATTTGCTTTCTGCACAGCTCGACAACAGTTAGCTTGTCTACACAATCCATTACGATTCTGAGTGGTTCAGAGGGTTCTGTGAGATGTGACATTGCTGGATTTTATCCTTGGCAGTTGGACATCAGCTGGATCAAGATATCAAAGTCAAGAACAGAAAATGTTTCATTAGAAAGCTATACAAAACATTTTGCCAGCAATAGTGACAAAACATTTAATGTTTCCAGTCAACTGACAATTCGACCAACAGTGAAAGATGATGGTGACAAGTACGGATGTGTAGTGAAACATTCAACATTTCCTGATGGTTTCACAATAGAATCTGTACTGACTGTAACAGGTGAGTTCTACCATGAAAGAAATGTGAGTGTGAGAGGAGGGTGGAAGGAAGGAGAGGAGTAGGTATGAGTAAGAGAAGGCAAGGGGAGGAGAATGCCACTTGGAGTGCTGGATGCATGACGTGGAAAGGGAGCTAAGGGAATAGGGAAGAGAAAGTGGTTGGTATTGCATCAATCCCTTAATATTTTAATAATCAATTCAAAATGCTAGACAGTAATATGTATATCAACCAACAAGGAAGGCATAGTGGAAGTGTGGTAGTAAATCAAAATGATAGGTGAGTGGAAGCTCAGGAGCATGCTTGTGGAAATTTTTTTATTTATGGCCTGTAGGTGTTGTTTATTGTCCATCCTGAATTGCCCTTGAGAAGGGCACCTTCTTGAACTGCTGTAGTCCATCCGGTGCAGCTGCACTCACAGTGCTCTTAGATGGGGAGCTCTAAGACATTGTGACAGTGAAAGAATAATGATATATTTCCAAGTCAGGATGGTGTGTGACTTGGAGAGGAGCTTGCAGGTGGTAATGTTTCCATGTGTCTGTTGTCTCTGTTCTAATGGTTGAGGTCACAGTTTGGAAGGTGTTGCTGAAGAAGCATTGGCGAATGCTGCAGTGCATCTTCTGGATGGCACACACTGCTGCCATTGTACATTGGTGGTGGAGAGAGTGAACGTTTCAGGTGATGGGTGGGGTGCTAATCAAGCGGGCTGTTTTGTCCTGGATGGGGTCAAGCTTTTTGAATGTTGTTGGAGCTGCACTCATCCAGGAAAGTGGGGAGTATTTCATCACACTCCTGACTTGTGCCTTTTACAAGATGGACAGGGTTTGGGACGTCAGGAGGTGAATTACCTGGCACAGAATGGCCCGCCGTGATGTCCTCTATGCATGCTCTGGCCACAGGAGGGGCAGCAGCATCACCAGTCCAACATGGGTTGAAGCAGCAGCAGTGGTCAGCGCCAGTGCCCGGCAAAAGAGAACAGCCAACCAGTGCCGCGACAGGATGAATTGTCTCATCCATTCTGTCAGGGTAACTCACTCTTCTCATCACTCTCAACTCACACACTCACAAACCCATCACACCTCCACAGAAATCTCACACTTCAAGGGACAACACCACTAAATCTCACACACACCCTCATATCTCGATCAGGCTCATACCTTCTTGAGCTCGCATTGTCATGCTGTCCATTGCTCCGCTCACCAGACCTGCACTCCATCGCTGCAGCCATGGGTGAATTCCTGCAGCGACAATGCGAGAGGGAAATGGGGTACCTCGACATCCCTCCAGGTGCTCCTTCCCCTCAAGGAGTTAGGCCAGCGCCCTCAGGTACCTGGAGGGAGAAGGAGCAGCAGCTGGACACCCCTGGGTCATCCACTCAGGAATTTCAGAGGCTGTCCACTCCCTCTGAATCCCCTTTGCCTGTGACCCCCTTGGCCTTATCCTCTGTCACTGCAGAGGGAGCAGCCGGCCCACGAAAGATTCTTGGGGGAGAAGTGTGTGTGTGGCAAGGGCCTTTCAGAGCCTCATGCAAGCACTGTCCCATGCATGCAGATCCTTCCCATATCACACTCACCTTTACGTCCTGAGCATTTTCAGTGCTGCCTGCTGGGATTCGCTTCCAGTTGTCCATCTGAGCTGACCTGCATTTCCGCCAAACCACTGATCACTCTCCCAAGCAGCACCTGATCTTGCCCACCACGACTCTTGTTTCACTTTCAGTTTTACTTTCACCCCCCCATCCTTTACCCCTCCCCCAGTCACCCATTCCCTTTCCTCCATCACAGTTGATCCCTCTGGTATCATCTTCCACCTCCCTTCCGTGAACTACCAGCTATAACCCTTTTCTTTCGGGGATGTCCTGGTGAAGGTGCGCATTCCCTTCCTTCCAGAAAGACCTACCCCCATCCACATTAACTTCCCAGCCTCCTCACTACCCCCAGAGTCCGTGTCACCCTCCGAGTCCGCAACAAGCTCCCTCGCCATCTCTTCTACTGCCACCGTTGAACCCTCCCCCCTTCCAGACCCCTTATCCCTGGAACCTCTTCCCCTTCACTTAATCCTCCCACCCCACTGGACTTCCCCCCGCTGTCCCCCATCCTTCTTTCTGACTTCTTCTGCCACCCTTAGTCCTCCTCTCCCAACCATTCCCTCCAGCCTTACCTGTTCCTCCAACCTCCCTTGTTCCACCAACCTTAAGCCTTCCCCCTTCCTGACTCCCTCAGACATCCTTACTTCTTCATCCACCTTTATTCCTTCACCGTTTCTGATACCACCCTCCATCCTTACTCCTTCCCTCCTTGGCACTCCTTCTTCCCCCCAGGCTCCCTTCTCTCTCTGTACCCCTTCCTCCTCCCGGACTCCCTTCTCTCTCCACACTCCTTCCTCCCCTTGGACTCTCTGCCCTCTCCACACTCTTTCTCCTCTCTGAACTCCTTCGCTTACACCTTCCACCTTCCTTACACCTATCTCTCTAGTTGCCATCTTCTCCCGTTACCCCCTCATCCCCCCGTATTCCATCCCTGCAACCTCCCATGTCACCTTCAGCCTCCCCTCCCAACCTCATCCCCCTGATGCCTCGTCTTCCCCCAGTCGACCCTGTGAGTGTCAACAATAACTTTCCAACTTCCGTGAGCCGCTTCGCAGCTGAGTCATGTCCATGAGAATCCACCCCTTATGCCATGGACGTTCCTCCAGTGTGCCATTGCTGTCGGGCTCCAGCATCTTCTGCTCCTTGAATGTCCGCAATGTGAGCAAGGCCCTGGCGGTAAGTCCCAACTTCTGCGTGTCACATTTGTCAAGACGTGTTCTGCACCAGCATGCTTTCCTGCCGATGTGGGTGGATAATCCAATGTGGGGGGTGATTTTGGTTGGCTGGCCTTATAGTGATATGTTGGTGCATTACAATAAAGTTTCCAATGTCCAATGGTGAGGAACGTGGCCCGCCAACAATGGTTGCAAACTGGTTTCACGACGTTGTGTAACTGATACTTGGCTTTTTCATCATATTGTCCACTCATGCCATCAAACATAGCGGGCATGGAAAATTCTGTCCTTTGGGTAAACAAAGTTCCACCCGGTATTCTTCCCTATATGATACACTACCCTCCCGAATCTTCTCAACTCCTCTCCAGCTCTTCTCCTTCTCTTTCTGTCTGCAACTATGTGCTGATCACCTCCTGCCTCCAGAACCCCTATCTTGCAGCCCTTCTTTGTGTCTGGCCACATGGTTTCTGTATATTAACTTCCTTCCTGTTGGTACTCTTTCCAGGCCAGGAGAGGATCTGTATTCCTTATCATCCAAGAAAATTATAATTCATCCCTTTAGAATGAAAACAAACTCTTAAAAGTCCATTTTTAAAAACTCAGTCTTTCATGGGATGCGGGCATCACTGGCAAGGCCTACATTTGTTGCTCATTCTGAATTGTCCTTGAACCGACTACCTTGCTAGGTCACTTCAGAAAGCAGCTAAGAGTCAACCACATTGCTGTGGATCTAGAGCCACATGTGGGCCAGACAAGGACAGCAGATCTCCTTCCCTAAAGGACTCTAATGAACCAGATGGGTTTTTATAACAGCCAATGAGGATTTCATGCTTACCATTACTGAGACTAGGTTTCAATTCCAGATTTTATTAAGTAAATTTCCACGATCTGCCAGGGTGGAACTTGAGCCCATATCACCAGAAGGACTACTGTTCCAGTGTCTTCTCTGAACATTTTGAAATATTTTTAAAGCAATTGCTGATTCCTCAGAAATTTTAAAGTAATTATAAATTTTCCCCTAAACAATTTCGAACATTTTTAAAACAATTACAGACTCTCCAGACATTTTAAAGTGATTAGAAATTTTCCTTCCTGTTACTGCTTCCAGGTCAAAGGTCACTACACAATTTAACATTTAGCCTTCCTGTTCCTGCAGATTACATTGATGATTGTTTTATTAGCCTTACCAAATGCAAGACATTACAAAAAGACTGCACATAATCTTAAAAGCAGTGGGGTTAATTGTCCACTGCCATCACTCCTGGTTATGATGGAAAATTGACCACTAGATGCCAACCCAATGCAATTTTAGGTGGGCCTTGAAATGAGCAAAACCAGAGGGAGCTTATGTGAATATTTGAACTAGGGTAATTGTAAGACCCCAATGAAATTTTCAGATACCAACGGGCAGGTCATTCCATTATTTTAATTTATCAAGCTAATGAGATCCCACTGCAATTCACAGTAGATCCCATGATTTCTTGTATGATCTCCTTTTCAAGGTTATCTACTTCTGTAAGGGGGCTATTTAAACACATCCTTTGTAGCTTAAAAAGCACAATTTTTTTCCCCAGATAATTCTGATTTCTGGCACGAAGGGATCACCCTATAGCTCCAGGATGGTGATAGTGTGATCTATTCGTGGCACTATAAAGTTTCATGATTACTTGCTTGGATCTGTGTTCTGTTGTTTTGGCTGTGTAATTCAACACATTTGGCCTTTGTTGATTTCTGATCTGCGTTTGCTGGACTTGTTCAGTATTGAATCCTCTCAGACTCTTTGCTCTCTTTCAGCTTCATCCTTAACTATTTCAACATTATTCAATTAGAACATCTATGTTTTTTCTCTCTTCATATACATAGCACGTTAACTGATTACCAGATTAATATGGTATAGAGAATCCTCAGGTTTGCTCCTAATAGTCAATTCTATCATTTTACACACAATTAAAGTGAGATTGATGGGCCTGCAGTTACCTGTTATTGTTTTATCACTCTTTTTGGTTAGTGGTGCCATATTATTCTGTTTCAATCTTCTGGCAGCTTCTGTAATTTCATGGACTGTTTCATGATATTTATTATTGTCTCACAAATCTGCTGAGCTAAACATCATCTATTCCTTTTGACTTATTTGCTTTAAGCACTTTTAACATTTCTAAGACTTTCATCTCACTTATGCCTAAGTAACTGATTTTATTTGGAGTATCATTGCTCATGTTTTCCTTTGTGAATACTTGAAGGAAGTAATCATTTGCAGTATTCACATTTTATTTTTAGTCTTTATTCTAATCATTTTCTAAGCTCTCGCTATCGTTCTGAGGAACTAAGTGTTAACACCAAATCTGCATGAATGCTCCGTTAAACATCATGGATCATTATCAGTTCTCCTTATGCTTTGAATAATTTAAATACCTATTTGTTTTTATATTCTTAAACTTTACAGAACCTGGGAATCATTCACTTGTAATTTCAGCTATAATCTGTGTTACAGTATTATTATGTATAACACTTGGCTATGGAATTTTCATTTGGAGAAGGCAGTCAAAAGGTAAGACACTTTTTAATCTTATAAATAAATGAAATAATCTGTTAGTAGTTTTTTCTTTAGTTCATTCTTAGGCAGTGGGAGCTGCTATCAAGTCCATCATTTATTGCCCATCCCTCGATACCCTGTAAAGATGCTGATGAACCTTCATCTTCAACCCCTGAAGTCTGTCTGATGATGGTACTTCCACTATGCTCTTAGTTAGGCTGCTCTAGACTTTTTGGCTGATGATGATGAAGCAACAGAATAATATCCAATTAAATTATAATGATTTGTGATTTGAGAGCGGAACATGGAGGTGCAAATTTGTGGGTTTGGACAGTACTGTCGAAGAAATCTTTGCGAGTTACTGCGGTTCAACCTATAGATAGCAAAGAATGCGGTCACTGTGTACTGCTGGTGGAGTGAGTGAATCTTTAACCATTGGCATAGCCACAATGATTCAGGGACAGTCTCTGCTGTTATATTAATTCTTTCAAAAGCTCAATCCTCCAGTTATATTTGAAGGAGCCATACATTTGGCATTTGAGCCTATTTTTCTTTTCATCACAGCCTGCTTTGTTTCAACAATGTGGTTTTAAATTCTTCAACATTATTTGAACGAAATGCATATAAGAGAGTTGTGGCTCAATGGTAGCATTCCTACCTCCACGGCAGAGGCCGAGGTTTCAAGTAGTACTCCAGAGACTTGATGTTGTGGCCAATGTTTATTCCTCAACCACCATTACTTAAAAAAAACATAAATTTTGTGATCGTTATTACATTTGCTGTTTGCGGAAACTTGCTGTGAATAAATTAGATGTTGTATTTCAAACACGTCAACAGAGACTAGAATTTGAAAATACTTCATTTACTGTAAAGCACCTTTGGACATACTGAGGTCATAAAAAAATGTCATATAATTGAAAGACTTCCTTTCTAATAGTACCAAAAATAAATAATTAATAAAGAAGTACAATTCAGAGGTAAAACAATTCCAGCAAAACTCAGTATATTTTTGAGTTGGTCCAACAATATAGTGAAAAATGTCAATCAGTTTTGCAGTATAAGTGCACCAAAAGTAGCACATTTCATACTTTTGAAGAGATCATAATTATCACTGAGCAATTAAATAAAATTAAAACCCAAACTGTATAGTTAGACAAAAGAAGTGTTTAATATATTAAAAAAATTGTTTCAATATTGTGGAAGACATGGTGTATCCAATTGATTCATGGTGCACTGTCATCCTCCAATACAAACTAAAACAGAAGAATGTTGGAATAATGGAAATGTCACTGGCATTGCACACGGAAATGTAACACAACCGCAGAATTCAGCAGAAACAGACTTAGAACAGGACAAGGAGAGTATGAAGGAATAGTGGAGGAAGGGAAAGAGGAGAGAAAGATAAGGAAAAATCAGGAACTGGGGAAGAAGAGTTAAAGTAGAACAGATAATGAGAAAATGCTTTTGATAAGTTTTTAGAATTATTGAATTTTGTATGAAAAGTAACTAACTTAGATTAATATAGAAGAGATAAATCCTATATAAAAAACACTCTCAAAGTCCATATGCAAAGTATTCCATTTAAAATTACCAGTTCAGCTTGCAATTACAGATTTGGACTTTTGTTTGTGGATCCCAATGGATATGGCAGGTACAAGGCATGGTGATTTCCTAGCTGGATAGAGTTTGGGTGATCACTGGCATTCCTCAGCAGGGTGCGCCTGTATACCAATTGGAAAATTTCAGTTGGTGTCAGCAGAATGGCCTGCCCCTTGATTGGCCTAACTGACTATCTGCCGCTTGTGCGACAATGGCGGCAGGCTGCTTGCTAGTGGGAAATAGCAGGTCACACCTCCAATGCCATCCCTCCCCCTTGCCCCTCCCATGCCATCCTGATCCCATGTCAGTCCATCTATCTCATGCCATGCCCCAAGCCAAACCCATCCCACATAAATCCATCCTTCCCATGCCACCACTCCCATGCCATCCCTTCCCTCCGACTCCTTGCATAGCATTCCCATACAATGCTATTTCATCCTCCCCATATCAGCCCTGTGATGCTCTCCCGTTCCTCCCACTCCTTCCTTAGACCCCCATCCCATGCCATTCCATCATTCATACACAGTAGTCTTCCAGAATTTACTTTAATTCTCCTTTGTATTCCAGCTATTCCTCTGAGGTAAGATTCTATGGGGCTCCTTCCATTAGCTTTTTGGCTCCACTTTTTCCTTTCCTGGCCTCATGACTGTGGATGCATCAGCTCCTTGTTTAGGTTGCCAGCAGATTCAACTGCGTTCCCACAGCTTTCCATGCTAACTCTGCTGACTGCTTTCTGCCACAAGGCTCTGAGAGGACCACTGTAGGTTTCTCCCACTAGCTGCAAGCTAGAATAAATCTTCCAGCTGTCTTATCCTCATGAAATCCAAACTGCATTTCCTCTGTCTGTTCTTAAACTGAACTGCTTCAGTCAGCAACCACACACAGAAAAATTAACAGAAGAACCTTCTGGCCAGGGATTCACTATGAATCACTATCTCCAAGGCAACATGGCAGGCTTTGGGATGATTCAACCAGAAGTGCAATCAAATTATTATACGTTCAAAAATATAATTTTTGATTCTGCAACCCATAAGGTAGTTGATATTGCTGACGAGATTATGACTCTCTTTCTCAGAAGTGCTAGTGTTTAGCTTCTTTTATTGCGATAATGATAACCACACATTATTTAAGATGTTTTCCAATATCAACTCTGACAAAAGACACATATGTTAGCTTTTAACTATAATTAAAGCCAAGCTTGTATGAATTGCATTTTCCTCAGGATTGCTTAGCAGTTTTTCAATCAGATGCCCCAATTTCTACAGTTAAAAATTTAACTGCTAAAACTCAGATGCTCTCAATTTCTACAATTAAAAATTTAATTGAAAAACTAGAAGTTATACTCTAAAACATATAAATTATGAACTGGGTATTTGCAACAAAGTTATTAGGTTCAACATTTAAACATTGCATACTATAATGAAATGTTAATTTCTCATGCTCCTGACATTTACATTCCATCTAGATCATAATCAAGATGATGAAGAAAAGCTATCATTTCTGAACAGTAAGTCACCTGACCCTAAACCTGTGCCACACCTACCAGAAACTGGAACAAGTAAGCTATTAGCCATTTGTACCAGACACTTTTTTTTTCATTTTTCTATCTAGATCCCAAGCTGCATATCATTCAGGTAAAAGTAGGCTTTAGATTTGAAGTTTCCATTCTCCAAGTTCAACGACATAAGCGCAACCAAATTTAGCACAGACTCAAGTTATCCAATTTTTCATGCTGCCAAACATATTTAATGTCAGTGTTATATTTGAGAAAAAGAGCAAAGTGAAATTCCCACCTCACTGAATTGGAATCTTACCACTGACTGTTCTAAGAATGCAACAGATGGCTCTTATTTTGTGCCTTCTGATACATTATATGGGTGTGAATTTTAATTTTGACTTCAGTTCTTATAGTAATAACAGGATTTTATCAATCCCTGATTTGGACCAAATCTTATGTATCTGTTCCATGCACAACAATCGACAAACCTACAAAATCCTGATGAACAACTTTAAAAAATGGAAGAAGATCATGGCAGACATTTCTTGTTTAAAAATCACAGACGGTTGTGGTACAGCCTCTTGTTACATTTGATTATTAAAGTGTTTATATTCCTGTTAAGGTGTAACACAATGCCAGGATTTTAACGGCATGCTGTGGGTCTCAACATCAGCACAAAATGTGTGTCCTGAGCCCATGTTGATGGATAGCAGGACAGCAGAGGCTATTTTACAGCCCCAGAGTTGCTGCCTCAATCACAATCACCATTAGAGGTAGCCACTGCTAAGGCTGCAAGAGGAAAGGAAGGGTGACTCCATGTTGAACTGCCCTCACAGTTAAGTAGCCACTTTTATTTCAATATCATGGCCAGGTGGGCAAGCCCCCCCGGTGGTTTGACGGGGATAACATCCCCAGTGGCAGTTTCAGATTGGCAGGGTTGCCATTGGCACTGGTGGTCTACTCTGTGGGCCATGGAGTGGCCAGACACAAAGGCCCCACGCCCCCCAACCCACAGGAAACTGCTGGGAGGCCACCTTAATGTTTTTGCATCATTCCCAGGCCAGAGGCACCGATTCCCCTTTTCCTTGGTTTGCCCTATAATTCATCTCCTCCCAGTTCCTCTGCCCAACCCTCCACTATCTACCCCCTCTCATGCTAGCATTGCCTACCCAGGATCCCAGGACTCATGCTCAGCAGTCTACCCAAGTTCATGCTGTCATTGCCTACACCAATTCATGTTAGCACCTTCGATCTACTTTTTTTTCTCTTTTCCTCACTCAGTTCATATCAGTACTCCCCTCAACCTCAAACTGTCCTCTTTCTTCAACCTAGTTCAGTTTATGTTTCTTCTTTACTTGACTCCTTCCTCTTACCTGAAGCTGCTGCCGCTCTGGGTAATGTAATTCTGCTGCATGATGTTAACGAAAGAAAGAAAATGTTAATGAAAACAAGGAGAATTCATACTCTCAGCAGGCAGTATGTCCCATCCCCTTGTACAGCAGCCGTGTCAAGTGGGAAATGTGAGGTACTGAGCCCAGACCCAAACTGCTTTCCAAACGGGGCCTGACTCCAAAACGCTTTGTGCGCAGAATGTGGAGAGTCAGCATGCATGCTGTTTTCCATCTGTCTGTGACACAATGGCCTCAATGTTTCTCAGAGAAACATTGGCCGGGATTTTCCAGCCCCTCCGTGGCGGTACCCACTGCAGGGGAGGCGATGGGACAGCCAAAGCTCCACTGGCTTTTGACGGAACTGGAAGATCCTGGCAACAATGCAAGAGCAACGCAAAGGGCTTAAGGAAAGAGTAATGGCCCTGTATTGGAGTTTCACAAATTTCACATTTCTGTATTTTATATAATTATTTAATTTTATAACCAAGTTGTGGAATTTTCTTCTGTGCTGTTCGAGTCTACTTGACTGGAATAAAATCAGAGCAAAAAGAGAAATCAATAAGAATGAGAAACAATTCAGTATTTATCTGAAAGTATTTAATGCAGCATCAGTCTGAGAAATAAAGAGACCTCTCCTTTGACAGAGTTGTGTCATCGTTTAATATTGGCCAATAGCATTATCATTGCTGTTTCTGCACTTCTACACAATGGCCTTTACATCCTTCATAGGGATTTTTTGCGTTAATGAAGGATTACAGGCACCCTCTATAAAAGACGAAAGTTACTAATGAGAAAAGAAAGTAAGGTACCATCCTCTATGTGACTTGGTGCCAATCAAATGTTCAGGTCCTATGCCAGGGAGGGTCTCTCACATATATCCTTGCGACTTCTGGAAACCTGTGCCATTATTGCAGGTAGCACATCCCTGGCATTTGTACAGGATCTAACCTGCCTGTTTGGGATTCTGAGTTGCTCTTGTGTTTTGTTTCTGGTGCAGCAGCAGTGCAAGATTTCAGAAGCAAAAATTCAGATTGCTTGAATGGGCAGAGGTTTTTTATTTCAGAAAGCCTCAACCTCAGCAACATTAAAGAAGAAGCTGTTTCATTTAAGTCCAATGTTGATAGTTGAGGCTATAAGAAGAACAGATGATAACGATGAAGCAGCGCAAAAAAAAAAAACCCTGATCCTCTCAGTAGCGAGAAGGCAAAGGATAGTGAAGATAATAAATTCAATAAAATGCCTTGAGCTACAAATTCATCTGAGCTGTTAATCAGGTGTAGGGAATGCAATTTGTAACCACCAAAGTCATTGTGGAGATAATGCCCTGCCATCACATGGAGGATACCCTCCATCGTGCTGTGTGGCACGACCACTGTGCTAAATGGGATAGATCTGGAACAGATCTAACAACTCAAAAATGGGCATCCATGAGGTACTGACGGGCAGCAGCAGAATTGTACTCGAACACAATCTGTAACGTCATCGTCCAGCATATACCCCCACTGTACCATTACCTTCAAGCCAGGGGATCAACCCCCGTTCAATGAGGAGTGCAGGAGGGCATGCCAGCAGCAGCACCAGGCATACCAGAAAATGAGGTGTCAATGTGTTGGATGCTATAACACTGGACTACTTTAGTGCCAAGCAGCACAGCGTTAGACAGGGCTAAGCAATCCCACAACCAACGGATCAGATCTAAGCTCTGCAGTCCTACCACATCCAGTTGTGAATGGTGGTGGACAATTAAACAACTCACTGGAGGAGGAGGCTCCACAAATGTCCCCATCCTCAATGATGGAGGAGCTCAGCACATCAGTGCAAAAAATAAGGCTGAAGCATTTGCTACAAACTTCAGCTGGAAGTACCGAGTGGATAATCCATCTCGGACTCCACCAGGAGGTCCCCAGCATCACAAATGCTAGTCTTCAACCAATTCGATTCACTCCATGTGATATCAAGAACTAGTTGAAGACACTGAATACTGCAAAGGCTACGGGCCCTGACGATATTGCGGCAATTGTACAGAACCTGCCCCCCATTAACCAAGCTATCCCAGCACAGCCACAACACTGGCACCTACCTGGCTATGTAGAAAATTGCCCAGGTATGCCCTGTACACAAAAAGCAGGACAAATCCAACCCAGCCAATTACCGCCCCATCAGTATACCCTTGATTATCAGGAGAGTAATGGAAAGGTCATCCACAGTGCTATCATGTGGCATTTGCTTAGCAATAACTTGCTCACTGTTCTGCCAGGGCCACTCAGCTCCTGACATCATTGCAGCCTTGGTTCAAGTGAGGTTAGAGTAACTGCCCTTGACATCAAGGCAGCATTTGACTGAGTGTGGCAGCAAAGAGCCCTAGCAAAACTGGAATCAGGGGGAAAATATTCCGCTGGTTGGAGTCATATCTAGCACAAAGGAAGATGGTTGTGGTTGTTGGAGGTCAGTCATCTCAGCTCCAGGACATCACTGCAGGAGTTCCTCAGGGCAGTGCTCTTGGCCCAATCATCTTCAGCTGCTTCATCAATGACCTCCCTTCCATCATAAGGTCAGAAGTGGGGATGTTCACTGATGATTGCACAATGTTCAGCACCATTCACGAGTCCTCAGATACTGAAGCAGTTCATGTCCAACTGCAGGAAGACCTGGGCAATCCATCACCTTTTGATGTTTAATGGCATTACCATCACTGAGTCCCCCACTACATTCATCCTGGGGGTTACCATTGACCAACTGAGCTGGACAAGCCGTATAAATATTGTGACTACAAGAGCAGGTCAGAGGCTAGGAATCGTGCGACAAGGATCTCACCTACTACCTCCCCAATACCTGTTCACCATCTACAAGGCACAAGTCAGGAATGTGATGGAATACTCCCCACTTGTCTGAATGAGTGCAGCTCCAAAAACACTCAAGAAGCTTGACACCATCCAGGACAAAGTAACCCACTTGATTGACACCACATCCACAAACATTTACTCCTTCCACCAGCGACGCACAGTAGTAGCAGTGTGTACCATCTACAAGATGCACTGCAGGGATTCATCAAGGCTCCTTTGACAGCACCTTCTAAACCAACAACTGCTACTACCTAGAAGGACACGGGCAGCAGATACACGGGAACACTACCACCTGGGGGTTCCCCTCCAAGTCACTCACCATCCTGACTTGGAAACATATTGCTGTTCCTTCACTGTGGTTGGGTCAAAATCCTGGAACTCCTTTCCTAACAGTACCTGCACCACATCGACTGCAGCGGTTCAAGAAAGCAGCTCACCACCACCTTCTCAAGAGCAACTCGGGATGGGCAATAAATGCTGGCCCAGCCAGTGAAGCCCACATCCCGTGATTGAATAAAAAAAAATTGGCCAGCCAGTATAAAATCATGGTCAGGAGCCGATCGTGGCCGGAGGCCCATTTCTCATCCCGGTCCAGACCGGCCGATTGCTTGCGGCCGACGAATTAAAAATTCAGGCCCTTAAATCTGAGCTGGTGGTGTCTTCAAGGGACACAGTGGAATGCCTGCTTCTCAGCTCAAGCTCTTTTAATTTAAATTGCCTTTCCTTCTCTTTGTCCTGAAATTCTCTCTTCTCTTCGTCTCCCTTTCCTGTCTCTCTCTCGTTCTCTCTGTTTACCCCTTTCCTGAAATTCCAGTTCTAATTTCCGTTGCTCCAATATGAATCTCTTTGCCAGTACTTTATCCATTTCATCATTCTCAATATAGTAGATGGTTGGCCACCCCTTTTAAAATTTTGGAGTTTCTGGCCTTTGGGCGAAATTCTAATTCCAAGTGCCTTTTAACTCTTCGATGGACAGAACTTTTAAATTCTCAGATGCAATTTCCCTTCCATCTAGAAAACTCCAGGCATCAAATGTGGACATTTTATACTTTAGTCGTACAGACTCAAGAAAACCATTTTCAGTTTTTAAAATTGGTTTTGAAAGAAAAATTTACCTTCCCCGCTCGAATTTATTTATTTTGTCTATGGGAACAATCCCGGCTACGAGCCCCAATTTTGTTAGAACCGGGTGAGGGGAAATGATTGGTTCTCCTTTTTATCAACCCCTTGGTTGGTCATAACAAAAGTTTGTTTAGATTTCTTTCCCTCTGGATACCTCTTCCCAATCCAAATGTATTTACTTTTCTATAAGGAGCCAATCCAATCAGATTTTCTTGAGTCAAGGAAAGAGTAAGTTTATTAGTTGCTAAAAACCCGACGCCAAATAATAAAAGATGTGACACACACATCAGGAATAAGAAAGGTAAGAGTCCAAACAAAATTTAAAAAAATATACAAACCAGTCATTGGCTTGTCATTGAGGAATTGATGGTGGCACATTGTGGCCTTTAGGTGATTTTGGCAGAACGCGGGAGCTGACTTTGGCAGTTTCACAGTCTGATGGAGACACTTGAAGGCGTACTCCCAGAGGGAGAGATGACCTGCTTGCCTCTGCAGAGGTGACTGAGGAGGCTGTCTTATTTCTTCCTGCTTGCTGATGCCTCAACTAAAACGCACTATCCTCCAGCAAGAGGGAGAGAAAGAGCGATCACCTGCTTGTCCCTGCAGGGGATACTTAGATTGATGTTCACAGAATCACAGAATTTTGACAGCATAGAAGGAGGCTATTCGGCCCACCGTGTCAGTACCGGCTCTCTACATGAGATTATGGCCTAGTGCCATTGCCCTGCTATTTCCCTGTAAGACTCCTGCACATTGTTTCCATTCAAATAATCATCTAATGCCCCCTTGAATGCTTCGTTTGAACCTGCTTTCATCACACTTCCAGGCAGTGCATTCCACTCGTTGTCTGAAAAAGCTTTTTCTCACGTCACATTTACTACTTTTGCAAATCTCCTTAAATCTGTGCCCTCTCATTTTTGATCCTTTTACAAGTGGGAACAGCTTCTCCCTGTCTACTCTGTCCAGCTCCCTCGTGATTTTGAACATCTCTCACAAACCTCCTCTTTACATTCTTCTCCTCAAGGAGAACAGTCCCAACCTCTCCAATCTATCTTCATAACTGAACTTTCTCATCCCTGGAACCATTCTTGTAAACCTCTTCTGCACTCTCTCTAAAGTATTCACATCCTTCCTATAAAGTGATGCCCAGAACTGTACACAATACTCTAGCAGATGTCTAACAAATGTCTTATATAGATTCAGCACAGCCTCGCTGCTCTTGTACTCTATGCTGCTATTAATAAAGACCAGGATACTAAATGCTTTATTAACTGCTCTCTCCACCTGTCCTGACACCTTCAATGACCTATGCACATATACCCTGCTCCTGCACCCCTTCAAATTTCACCCCTTACTTTACATTGTCCTTCCACGTTCTTCCAACCAAAATACATCACCTCACACTTCTCTGCATTGAACTTCATCTGCCACCTATCTGCCCACTCCAGCAACTTGTCTATGCCCCCCACACCATCCTCCTTGCAGTTCACAACACTCCCAAGCTTTGTATCATCTGCAAACTTTGAAATTGTCCCCTGCACACCAAGATCTGGATTCTAGATGTTGCTTCTGTCACTCTGTTTGCCAGAGCCAGTTTTTAAACTCATTTCTGGGTATTTTCAGAAGGGAATTTAATTGGCATGTTTTGAATCCAAAGTCCATTTTGTTTTCAACTCAGAAACTTTTTGATGCATTCTGGGATATAAATCAGCAGGAGATGGTTATTGGGTGTCTAGTGGGATGTAATGGTTGGGGGTAGTGGGGGAGGGGCGGTGAGTTGGGGGAAATTTCCATTTTCTTCACACACGCAAGGAATTAAGTGCAGCCTTTTGCATTTTTCATGCTTTCCTTTCAAGTGTCTCTGTTTCAAGTGGGCCTTACGGCTCTTCAGCACAATTCCATGGGCTGAACTTTGCCTTTGGTGGGTAAGTGCAATTGGCCGGCTCAGGAGTTTCCGGGAAATGGACCGCCGACCACGAGCGGTTCCCAACCGCGATTTCACACTGGCTGGCCAATTACCGGCCAGACAGCGTGGAATGTGCTCTGAAAAGCTCAGCAGTGTCAGGCTATGGCCGGGGAGAGTGCGGGCAATGGTGTCATCGCATGTAGGTGAGCACGACGAGAGAGCTCCCTGAAGGCAGACAGCTGCCTGAGGGAGCTGCAGGCCTTCAAATGATTAAATAAAGGTTTAAAAAGCTGCATCAAAAATCCCTGCATCACAATCAAACACCTGAAAATATGCCACATAAAAATACTGTCCACAGAGATTTATTTTTATTTTATTTCATAATGGCGATATCCTGCCTTCAAATGAGTCTTGGCCAATCCACTCATCCTCCCGCTGTAAGGTTGGACGGGCCATGAAAAATCAGAGACAATTGCGTTGTTAATGGGCTTGATTGCTCTCTTAATTATTGGCGGCTGTGCTTCCAACTTCTGCGCATGCCCGCCAAGCAAAATATTGCACGAGTGCGTGATGATGTGGGGTCACTTGTCTGATGTCCTCTCGTGCGATTTTACACCTAATCGGTTTGGGCGTGTGCCCACCTAAGAATCCTAAAATTTGGCCCATTATCATGCTCTGAGTGACATGGGGCCACTCAAAGGTTCTCAGCGAAGCTCATTGTGGACATCACTCATACAGGCTTGCAGCACCTGGTAGCCTGCCCCATCTGTGTGCAAACAAACAGAATGTGGCATTTCAAGCAGCTCAGGACTTGTCTCCTGAGGTAGTTAGCATCTACTTCCCTGTTTTCCTTCTGTTATAACATCGCTACTGGACTTGAGGATCAAAAGCTCAGCTTGTTTGGTTGGGTGGAGCATAACCTTTTCTGTCAGTCAAAAAGAAATGTGGTGACATTCCAGTTCGAGGCTTGAGGAAATATTTTGACTGAAATCTCGTGCCTATTTCATGGGTTGATGGATTCACACAGTTGTCATTCGACCCCAAGGAGATATTTTGCCAGTATATTCCTGAGCTTGTGTATAATAACATTGTGCAATTCTGCTGATAACATTTGAAATCAATTGACTGATGTATATTCAGGGCAGCAAAAGAAGTTATTATTCACTGAGATGCAATATTGCATTATTCTTAAGATGCAGCACTTACCTGAGAAATAATAATATTTGTCCTTAGATATGGGTGCAATGAGCTTAACTAAATACATATGTATTCATTTATCACTAAGCAAATGCTTTATCATTATAGTTCCTGCACTTGTATACAATGTGTTTACATTAACGTGCATTTTTCAATTCATGTAGAATCACAGCAAAACTCTTCAAATGATCAAAGCAATACCAAGAATCAAATGCACAAAGTTTTCATTAATTTGCTCACTGAACGTTGACACATGATACATTTATTGGCATCTTTCATTGACCTTGATTGATCATCATTCTGTAATCACTGTGATCAGTGTGGTGTAGTTACAGCCACAGAGCTCTAAGGGAGGGATTTTCAGGTTTTCAACCCAGTGACGATGAAGGAATGGACACAAATTCCCAAGTCAGGATTGTGTACATTGTGGAGAGGAAATTACTTGTGGTGGTTTTCCCATGCACTTGCAGCCCTCGTTCTTCTAAATGTCAGTGGTTGTGTGTTTGGAAACTGCCCTTGAGGAAGCAGTATTTGATCAAATAAAAAGAAACATAATTTATTGATGATGTGGAACGTAGGAGAGTGTTCCAGTTGGCAAAAGATGGGTGTGGGAGATGAAGGTCTAGGATCAACTGAGAGAGGAGTGGTATCAGATTGTGGTGAGGTTTGGAGGTTGGGGTTTGACGGTGTTGGAGGTCGGGAGGGGTGAACAAAGGTGTCGGGGTGGTGAGGTTGGGAGGGGGGAAAGAAGGTGTCAGGGGGATGGGGGTTGAAGGGATGGACGAAGGTGTTGGGAAGGAGATTGGGGGGGGAGAGGGAATACAGGGGAGGAGGGGAAGAAGACGGTAACTGGGGAGGTAGGTGTAAGGAGGGGTGGAATTTGTAAGGGAAGGGATTCTGAGGGGGGAAGGAATGTGTAGAGGTGAAGAAGCTCAGGGGGAGAAAGAAATCCAGAGGAAGGAAGGAGTGCAGAGACAGAAAGGAATCTAGGGGGAGGATGGTGTCTGGTGGGGCAAGGAGTGCAAAGACAGAAAGGATGCCAGGGGGAGGAAGGAGTCCGGGGGGGGTGGGGGGAAGGTGTGTGGAGAGGAAAAGGAGTCCGGGGGGAGGAAGGAGTCCAGACGGGGAAGCAGTTCCAAGGTGGGAAGGAGCCTGGAGGGGGATGTCCAAGTGAATGTACAAGCGAGGGCTCTGATGAGCCCATGACTGCCTCCTGGGGAGAGACCTGAGTGTGGGCATGGTACAAAGGAAAGGTGAGAATGACCGAGGGCAGAGTCAAGTGGGAGGGTGAGGGCTTGACGGTAGCGGTAGAAGGGATGGAGGGGATGGTTGGTGGGGGCTCAGAGGCAGACACAGACTCTGGGAAGAAGGAGGCCAGGCAGGTTAATGTGGATGGGGGTGGGAGTTTCAGGAAGGAAGGGAACCTGGACATCCCTGAAAGAAAAGGGATGTGATTGGTGGGTCATGGAGTGGAGGTGGAAGTTGGGGGGTGGGGGGTTGACAGTGATGAGGGAAAGGAAGTGGGTGACTGGGAGAGGGGAAAAGACAGGGGGCTGAAAGAAAAACCATAGCGCTACCACGCTGCCTAAAATAAGTGAAATAAAAGTCGTGGTGGGCGTGATCAGGTGCTGTATGGGAGTGTGATCACTGGGCAGGCAGAGATACAGGTCAGCTCAGATGGTTAACTGAAAATGAACCCCAGCAGGCAGCACTGGAAATGCTCAGGAGATTGAGATGAGTGTGAAAAGGGAAGGATCCGCTTATGTCGGAGAGTGCTTGCATGAGGCTCCGAAAGGCTCTGCCACACACACACACTTCTCCCTCCAGAATCTCTCGTAGGCTAGCTGCATGCAGCTGAACAACTGCTGGGTGGGGGGATGCAATGGGAGGATTCATGCAGCCTGTCAATGAAGCTGAAAGGCCTCTGTTGCTCCTCCTCCCGGCCCTGCTTCGATGATGCTGAAAGGAAGAACAAGGACAGTGGATCACGTAGTGTGGAGACAATGACAAAGTTCATCCCTGTCCCCCGGATCATTATGCGCTCATCATTCCAAAGCCAATGGTCAAGCCATGTTGCAAAATTGAATCATGTAACATTCAGCAGTGTTATGGCCATTGGGAGGACGATGCTGACCTCACTGTTGGGCATAAATATCTGGTGATGGCACCCCAGCCTCACTGACACCAGTGGACCTGGTTGCATGGTGCCTCTCCAGATCCAGGGCCTCCTGCTCGAAACGGCTTAGAATGGCAATCTGCACCTGGCCACCGCTAGTCCTCATATGCTCGGCCACATTCTATACATTCTTCTCCTGAAAATGAGAGACAAGCATTGATTTGTGCAAATTGCACATGGACTCTGCTCATGCATGGCCCACACCAACCAGAGTGGGACACATGAGGGCTCTAGTGCCTCCTCACCCCACTGCTGCCGAGCACTCAAACCAAGATGCTAAGCCTGCTCCACACCTCCCCACCACCCCGTTGGACACATGCTGCCTACATCACATTAAGCACCACACAGTATATCCTTCCATAGCAAGGAGGCACAGCATGTGGAGCACAGAGGGCAGCAGATGATTCGTTGCCACGCCACCTTGAAGGTCCCCTCCCAGCGTGTCATCGCCCTGACTTGGACATGTCCTGGAGTTCTAACACAGTGCCTAGGTGCAGCTCCTCCAGGTTGCCCCCAAACTAGTCATGTAGGACTCAGTGTAACGCATGTGCGGGGGCAAAACACATCTCATCACCCTCTCATGCTGGCCTCAGCATGGCAGTATCTACTTGCCCACCCAGCAAAGGATACATGCCTTCAATCATTCAGTCACGACACTCAAACTTGGGGGCGGTGGGGGGTGGTGGCAGCAGGGGGAAAGCCGACCTACTGGGTTAAATGCCCGATGCCAACATGATGCTCACCCTGCCAGAGCGCAACAAGTCATTGAGGCGCTTGCGACACTGGATCCAGGTGCGCTGCACCACATCGCGGGAGCTCACCACCTCCGTCACCTCCTCACAGGCATGTTATGTAATGTGGAAGGGCCTCCTCCTCCCATCCTGGGTGACCAGCACTTCCCACCGTGCTGCCACCTCCTCATGGAGAGCAGCAAGGCAGCCATCCAAAAAACAGAGACAAACTGGCCCCCCGCCATAGACTCCAGCCTGGCCTGCTCTACTGGCCTACCCTCCGGACTGGCCCACTCACCATGGCTATGGGGTTGCACTTGCCATTGTGAGCAGCCTAGAATGGGTGAAGAGTCGAGAAATACACTAGGCGGGCCTTAATTTACACATCTGCGTAAAATGGCAGCACCCGTCCCCGCCTCCGCACGCTCCTGATCTGCTCCCCGGCCAATGAAAATTCAGGCCCATGAGTATACAATGGCGGGTATATTTTCGTTCAAGTAGATTCACAAGGAAACTCTTCAAATGATAAAAGTGATACGAAGACTGAAATGGGAGAGGCTCAGAATGAAAATAGAGAAAACCAGAAGCAGAGAACCAAGGGTGGGAACAATGAAGAAACAAATAAGTTGTGCAAAGTTTTCATTTATTTGCTCCTGTATGCAATGAGTTTACAATGGCATATACATTTCTGTTCATGTAGATTCGCAGGGAAACTCTTCAAATGATAAAAGTGAACCAAACACTAAAACGGAAGGGGTTCATAATGACAATCCAGAAAACTGTAAAGAGGGAACCGACGGTGTGAACAATGAAGAAAATAGTAAGTTGCGCAAAGCTTTCATTTATTTGCCGATGGGATGTGGGTAATTTTGACAGATCGTACATTTATTAGCATCATTAATTGTCCTTGGTATGATGCTAATGCTGGTTCTGGAATTGCTGCAATCCGTGTGGTTTAGGTACATCCACAGAGCTGATCGGGAGGCAGTTTCTGGTTTTCAACCCAGTGCCCACGAAGGATTGACACATATTTCCAAGTCCGTATTTTGTAAGTTTTAGAGAGGAAGTTGAATGTTTTGGTGTGCCTCTCTACCTACGGACCTTCCTTATCTAGATCCCAATGGTTGTGTATTTGGAAGATTCCCTTGAGGAAGCAGTATTTAACCAAATAAAAAGAAATACAATTTATTGATGATGTGGAATGTAGGAGAATGTTCCAGTTAGCAAAATCTCATTGATGATGTAGGCCTAGCTCAGTGATGATGTAGGCCAACAGTTTCTTTTTAAGATTGACACACTAAACAAAATGAGAAGCAATGGTGAACAGAACAATCTTGTTGTTTGGACAGTTTCTTGGCTCCCTCTATCATGCTCTGTGTGATCAGGTGCCACTGGAAGGTTCTTGGCCAAGCTTTTGGTGGATATCACTCATGCAGAATTGGAGCAACGGAAGGCCTGCCCCATTAGTGCAAATGGAGATTCCCTATCCTTTGGAACAGATCAGGACTTGTCTATTTAGACAAAGTTAGCATACACTTTTCTGTTTTCCTTCTGTCACATCATCAATACTGGACTTGAGGAGCAAAAATTCAGCTTGTCTAATTGGGTGGAGGCTCCTTTCTCAGAAAGGATTGAAAATACTCCAGCTGAAATATCTTTCTTTTACTTGATGTTATGTTAACGACAGAGAACACATAATAAAGAAGTGATGGAGAGAAGTCAGCAGAAATAAGGCATGCTAGTGGAAGTACTGAGAAAGTAAATATACTAAGGGATTGCAATGGATGGTGGAGGCAATAGTTGTAATGAAATGGCTTATTTACTCTTTGAAATGGAGAAAATATGAATTGTTTTTCACTAAAGCATCAAAAGCACAAAGTGCCTTATCATATTCATCGAAGTATTAACTCCATTATTCAGAACCCTGGTCTGTCAGTCAGTGGGAAATATGTTGCTGTTCCAGTCAAGGACCTGAGCAGATATCTTGTCTGAAAACTAACTTATTTTGGATGGAATGATAAATTCACACACTGGTCATAATATTTGATAAAATGATCAAAATAGAGAATTCAGAAATAGATCCATTTTTCAGCGTAGAACTTCATTGATGTATCGTTACATTGAAGTAAATTCTTTGTACAATGATTTGAACCCAAAAAGATAGGTCGCTAGTATGTTCCAGTGCCGCATGTGAAACTACGTTGTACAATTTTACCAATAATATTTGAAGCTAATTGATTGATGTATATTCAGGAAAGGGAGGGAAGCCTACAAGGAAATATTATTCACTGTGAGATGAAATTTTGCATTATTCTGAAGGCCCCTCATGCAGCACTTAGCTGAGAAATAATAATATCTGTCCTGAGATGAAGGCACATTAAGCTTAGGTATTCTTTTATGATTATTCAAATGCATTATCAGTGTAGTTTCAGCTCCTGTATGCAATGAGTTTACAATGGCACGTATATTTTTGTTCATGTAGATTCGCAGGGAAACTCTTCAAATGATAAAAGTGAACCAAACACTAAAACGGAAGGGGTTCATAATGACAATCCAGAAAACCGTAAAGAGGGAACTGATGGTGTGAACAATGAAGAAAATGGTAAGTTGCGCAAAGCTTTCATTTATTTGCCGATGGGATGTGGGTAATTTTGACAGATCGTACATTTATTAGCATCATTAATTGTCCTTGGTATGATGCTAATGCTGGTTCTGGAATTGCTGCAATCCGTGTGGTTTAGGTACATCCACAGAGCTGATCGGGAGGCAGTTTCTGGTTTACAACCCAGTGCCCATGAAGGATTGACACATATTTCCAAATCCGGATTTTGTAAGTCTTAGAGAGGAAGTTGAATGTTTTGGTGTGCCCCTCTACCTGCTGCCCCTCCTTATCTAGATCCCAATGGTTGTGTATTTGGAAGATTCCCCTGAGGAAGCAGTATTTAACCAAATAAAAAGAAATACAATTTATTGATGATGTGGAATGTAGGAGAATGTTTAGGTACATCCACAGAGCTCATCGGCATCAATATTGGACTTCTGGAGGAATAAAACAGCTTGTCCGATTGGATTGCTTTTCCGTTCCTAGAAACGATTGAAAATACTCCAGCTGAAATATTTTTCCTTTTTATGATTTTTGGGTTAAAGACAGAGAACACACCAGAAAAAATAGAAGGCAGCGAAAATAAAGCATTCAAGTGGAAGTACAGAGAAAGGAAATATACTACAGGATTGCAATGGATGGTGGAGGCAGTGAATGGAATGAAATGGCTGATGTACTCCACAAAATGTAAAAAAATTGAATTGTTTTTCGCTAAGCCGTATAGTCAGGGCAGCAAGATAAGTCTACCAGCAGTTATGATTCACTGTGTGTTGCAATTACGCTTTATTCTGAAGGCCCTTAATGCAGCACAAAACTGAGCAATAATAATATGTCCTGAGAAAAAGGCACATTAAGCTTAATTAAATACACAGGTATTCTTTTAGGATTGATCAAAAGCAATAGCACTGTAGTCACGCCTCCTGAGTTTACAATGGCATGTATTTTTGTTCATGTAGCTGCACCTGGAGACTCGCCAACTGATCAGAATATTGAAAGTGGAACGGAAACGACTCAGAATGTCAAGAAAGAAAAGAGTAAGCAGGGAACCAACAGTGGGAAGAATGAAGATAAACATCAGTTGTGCAAAGTTTTCATGTATTTACCAATGGGAAGTGGGCAATGTTGACAGATCATACATTTATTGGCATCAATAATTGCCCTTGCGATGCCTGTCATGCTGGGTCAGAAATCACTGCAATTCATGTGGTTTAGTTACATCCACAGATCTCTAAGTCCGGGAGTTCCCGGTTTTCACCCTAGTGACCATGAAGGAATGGGCACATATCTCCAAGTCCAGCTTTTGTTAGTCCTGGAGAGGAAGTTGCATGTGTTGGTGTGCCGCTGAAGCTGCTGCCCTTCCTTATCAAGATCCCAATGTTTGTGTGCTTAGATGCTGCCCTTGAGGAAGCAGTATTTGACCAAATTATTAAAAACCCAGTATTGTTGATGTAGAATGTAGGAAAGTGTTCCAGTTAGCAAAATCTCATTAATGATGCAGGCCAACAGTCTTCTTTTAACATCGACACACTGAACAGTATGCAAACCAAAGATGAACAGAAGAATCTTGTTCATTCGGTCTTTACTTGGCTCCCTCTACCATGCTCTGAGTGACATGGTGCCACTTGAACTTTCGCGGCCAAGCTCTGGGTGGATATCACTCACGCAGAATTGCAGCATCTGAAGGCCTGCCCCATTAGTGGAAATGGACAGTCCCTGGCTTTTGGAGAAAATCAGGATTTGTCTGTTTAGGCAGAGCTACCTTCCACCTGTCTGTTTTCGTTATGTCACAGCATCAATACAGGACTTGAGAAGGAAAAATTGAACTTGTCTAATTGGGCAGAGATTCCTTTCACAGAAAGGATTGAAATTACTCCAGCTGAAATATCTTTCGTTTGTTTGATGTCATGTGATGGACAGAGAACATATCATAAGCAAGGGATGGAGAGAAGGCAGCAGAAATAAAGCATGCTAGCGGAAGTACAGAGAAAGGCAATATACTACGGGATTGCAATGGATGGTGAAGGCAGTCAATGGAATGAAATGGCTTTCCTGGTATCCCTGCCTTCCTGGATGTTACCGAGTTCTGCCTCCACACCCTCAGTGTTCTCCTCATCTTCCGACTCCCACTGGACTCATCATCTGTGACCTGTGCAGTTGCATCAATTTCCTCTTCCTCTAGTGGGTCCAACCTTGCCAGTGCCAGATTGTGGAAACTGCAGTGTGCAACAACAAGCATCAGTGATACCCGCTTTGGGGGGTATTGTAGTGCTCCCCCTGAACAGCCTCCCCGAAGCGCATCTTGAGCAGATCCATGGTCATCTCTACCACCGCACTTATGGAGCCATGACTTGTATTGTAGCACGTCTGTGCCTCTATTCTGCAGTGGCCGAGAGACATCATGAGCCACCTCATCAACTGATAGCCCTTGTCAACCCAGCAGTCATCCATCCAGTTGGACTGGAGCACTGAAGAGCCTTGGTACTTGAGAGTGTCTCAGGATGTATACATCATGGGAGCTGCCAGGGTACCTTGCACACAGTTGCAGAATCTGCATCCTGTGGTCACACACTATCTGCACGTTCATGGAGTGAAATCCCTTCCTGGTGACGAAGGCTGACCCGCTGGCATCTTGATGGCCACATGTATGCATTCGATGGCACCCTGGACACGGGGGAGCCCAGCAATTGCTGCAAAGCCTGTGGCTCACCCAGCCTGGCTGACCT